>JANHFX010009175.1:0-13318 GCA_027560015.1 Chloroceryle amazona
GCGGAAGTGCTGGGAGCCTGTCCTGTTGTGGGAGCGATGGCCGCAGGAAAGCCCCAGCCCGTGCCGGGCTCTGGGGGGCCGCGCGAGCCGTGGCGGCTGCCTGGCAAGGGACGCTCCGCGCCTGGCCGCTACCTGAGGTGAGCGCCGCGGCCCACGGGACTCGGGCAAGCGGCGCCGCAGCTGCCGGCAGCAGCAGCGCTAAAAGTCTCCAGTTCTCGCCGTGGTTTTCGCGTGCGGAGGTTTCTGGGAATGGGCGGAGGGAGCGGATCGGTCTGGACAACACCTAGAAAAGAGCTTCGTGCATGTAGATCTGAGCAGCCCTTGATTTCAGTATTAGCTTAATGTATTGAATACAACCAATGCCTTAGAGCGTACCTCATTTTTATTCATAAGGAGCCAGTTAGAAATTTTGGGTTGTTCTAAAGAGAACACATGCCTGTTAGGACAAATATTTTCTCTGACATGTGTGCTGAAGAAAGCTGGTAAGTGTCAGCAGTAAAAATTACTGCATGAACTTCTGACTTGGTAAGAGCTGCTGTTACTGTACATTTGACACCCACTAGCTTCTTGTGTTTTTTATCAACAATGCCATGTGTAGCCTTTCATAGTCAAGACTGTACTTTTCTCTACTACTATGCCAAGTTAAGAGGTGTACTCTAAGAAGGTAAAATATCTGTATAGAAATAAACACATTATGCACTCAGATCCCTCAATTCTTTGGGTTTCGGAGTTTCTAAATAATTCTACCATTTGTCTAATGAATAGAGTTAGATCTTCCATAGAAAATAACTAATTATGGCATTTTAACTTTTTGCCCCATGCTTATCTTGCTAATCACATGTCCAAGATTATTGTAGGTTTTTGAGAAGCTGCAGAATAGTATAAATGCAAATGGGTTGCATAGTTCAGGAAGTAGTATCTCAAACCTTCAATTTCACAGTTAATTCTTTTCATGGGAAATAAATGGAGAAAACAGGAAAAAAAAAAAAACAAGCCCTCATTAATGTGGAGGGGGAAAAAAAAGTGTAGGTCAAAGCAGTGCAAACATGTCAAAACTGATGCTAGAACAGCACAATCTACAGTCCTTACATGAGCCAAATAGAATAAAGATGGCTAACATAGCCTTCAGCACAATTTTTCAGACATCTCTGTATCTCCTTTAAAAAAAACCCCTACAATTACCTGCTATGTGTTCAAAATAGTTCAGGACAAAGGTATGAATAAGGTCAGTCAGTGACTAGCATATTACTCTGCTTATATGCTTTGGCTTTTTCCCTTTATCAGTATAATCCATGACTAAACAGTAAGACAGTGTTTATTTGCTATAATGGGTTTAAAACTTAAACTTACCCTGACTTTACTGGATTCAGAATTTGGAAGTGTTAACCTAGAACAAGAAAGATGTTAATATTCATAATGAATGCTAACATTCACTAGCTCCATAAAACCTGCTTCTGGTATGGAACAAATGATAGTTCAAAGTGCATGAAAATACTTAGTCCTAATCTAATGAATAGCTCAAAATGTGTTTGGTCACTTCAGTCTGTGTTAACATGCCATTTGGAGTACTGATGTACCAGTAAGAAAGTTGTGATGCTTGCCTTGTTTTCTGAATGGAACTAACACACTATTTTGATGTATCACAGGTAAATTTTTCCATAACCTTATGGAGAAAAAGGACTTTGAAGCATGGCTTGATAACATTTCTATTACATTTCTTTCTCTGACGGACTTGCAGAAAAATGAAACTCTTGATCACCTGATTAGCTTGAGTGGAGCAGTCCAGCTCAGGCACCTCTCCAATAATCTAGAGATTCTCCTCAAGAGGGACTTCCTCAAACTTCTTCCATTGGAACTTAGTTTTTATCTGTTAAAATGGCTTGATCCTCAGACCTTACTCACATGTTGCCTGGTCTCTAAGCAGTGGAATAAGGTTATAAGTGCCTGTACAGAGGTGTGGCAGACTGCGTGTAAGAATTTGGGTTGGCAAATCGATGACTCTGTTCAGGATCCTCTACACTGGAAGAAGGTTTACCTAAAGGCTATTTTAAGGATGAAGCAACTAAAGGACCATGAAGCCTTTGAGACGTCCTCTTTAATTGGACACAGTGCCAGAGTATATGCACTTTACTATAAAGATGGACTTCTTTGTACAGGTAGGAAGAACAGAAAACTTGGACTCTTACACTTTTTGTTTTCTTTCCCCACAACCCCTCTCTGCCCTCCACAACATTATTAATGACAATTTGCTTTTCCTTTACCAGACAGATTATTTTCATAGTGCTAACAGAGTTTAAGATGATTCAGAATTAATTTTTCAATTTCTGAAAAACCTGACATGCTAATAAACTCATTAGTCACTTCAATAGGGAAACAAGGAAATGAATTTCTATATTGGTTAAAAAAACAGTAACAGCAGGAATCATACTTGAGATCAGTAAGCCCATTTGAGAAGTACAGATACATTAGTTATCCTCTTAAAGGATAACTTCCATTTAAAGGGACCTTGTTTGGTCTATGTCATCACAGAAGTCTCCCAGGGTGTGGCAGAAATCATTTGTCTTCTTACTTGAAACAAGACAATTTCTTTAATACAGTCTGTCAGCACTCTTGGATCTTAACATAAGTGCTTGTTCAAAGATCTGTAAACTAAATTTAACCTTGCTACTAGTCGGACTTGCATATTTTAATGATAATTTCAGCTTCCTTCCTGAAGACTACAGCTTTCCAAGATTTCGGTCTCAACTTAAAAAGACAGCTCAGAAAAAAAAATAAACCTGAAAGAATAGTAACAGTCACAATGTACTACTGTCAGAGCATATTCCAAGGATTTCTTGATCACTTGAGAGGACAGTGTTATGGAGTAAGTTGGGAATGCCCCCCTTTGTTGGTACATTAAGATGATTACTAAAATCCAACTAGACTCTGGCCAGTCTTTCACTTCCCTGCTCAGCAGGGAATATAAATACATAGGAAGCTACATGGTCAAAGCTTTCTGAAAAGTGGCACACTGTTGTGTTGAAACCACCAAGAGAAACAAGAGGTGTAAAGGTCAGGGGCTTTATTCTGCTCTCCAAAGCCAGCAGTCTGGACTTGCTGGTACGACTTTTAAAAAAAAGAAAATGAAAAAGGAAACTTTGGGGAGAGAAGAGAAGCTGGCTGGTTATGGGCCTAGTATTCATATGCTGTCTTTTGAGATTTACTGGACTCCTTTCATACCTGAAACAAACTAAAGCTTGCAGTATAGTCAGTGGCTCTGCAAACCTGAGAGTGTTGTATTATGTAAAACTTCCATGTCTCTGTTTCAGTAGACAGTCAGAGGCAGTGCTGGGATCTATGGAAGGTGTTAAAAGGGTATGAGGAAACTGGAAGGACAGATATCTAGTAGTTTAGTTAACATGAAAACAACAGCCTTTGATGTAGAATTGAGACTTAAACGTAGGGTTTATTTGCTATTCAAGCAGCTAGAAAGTACTCCTTGATGATAAAAAGTTCAGCAAGGGGATATGCAAAGCCCTGAACCTGAGGAGGAACAGCTCCATCGCACCAGTATTTGCTGGGGTCTACCCAGCTGGAAAGCAGCTTGACAGAAAAGGACCCAGGGGTCCTGGTGTACACCAAGTTGAACATGAGCCACCAACATGTCCTTGATGCAAGGAAAGCTAACAATGTCCTGGGCTGCTTTAGGAGAGTGTTGCCAGGAGCCTGAGGGAGGTGCTCATTCCCCTCCACTCAGTACTGGTGAGACCACATTTGGGAGTGCCACATCCAGTTCTGAGCTCCTCAGTACAAAAGACGTGGACAGTCCAGCAAAGGGCCATGAAGATGATGAAGGGACTGGAGCATCTCTCATAGAAAGAAAGGCCCAGTGAGATGGGACTTCTTATAATGGAGGGCTCAGGAAGGATCTTAGCAATGGGCATAAATACTTGAAGTGAGGGTGCAAAGAAGATGGAGCCAGGCTTTTGTCTCCTGAAATGCAGGAGGTTCCCTCTAAAACACTTCTTTTACTGTGATTGAGCACAGGTTGTCTAGTGATATTGTGGGTTATGCATCCTTGGACTAAAAGCTGACTAGACATGGTCCTGGGCAACTGGCTCTAGGTGGCCATGGTTGTACAAGTCCCTTCCAACCATAGAGTATTTTTGTGGAATCAGAGAATGGTTAAGACAAACATGGAAGACAAGTATAGGATTGGAAATACTAGTTATTCTTTGCTTCCAATTACCCTGTTCCTTTATATTCTAGGATCAGATGACTTGTCTGCAAAACTGTGGGATGTAAGCACAGGTCAGTGCATATATGGTATCCAGACACACACTTGTGCTGCAGTGAAGTTTGATGAACAGAAGCTTGTAACAGGATCTTTTGATAACACAGTAGCCTGTTGGGAATGGAGCTCTGGGGCGAAGACACAGCATTTTAGAGGACATACTGGTGCAGGTATGTTGAACTTTTAAATTTGTAATTTCACCCATCAAGTAACAAAACATCATCACATTATATTTTAAGTTAGCTCTTTGCTAGCTTCTTTAGGTTCTCTCCCAAGTCACCTTTTGGGGGGGGGGGGGAAGCGTCCAGAACAGATCTAGGTCTGTTTGCTCTTGAGTAATGTCAAAGCTTAGTCATGTAGTGTTTTGCAGTTGCATGGAAATAATACTAAATGCTGTGGTTATTCAGTACCTTCTGAGTCTACCAGTAAGATGTAAACCCTAGGTAGTAGGGAGCACATGGCAATAGCAGTTCTTTATATCTCCAGACTGGAGATGGGTTTACAGGAAATTCTGTGTTTGCATTTCCCTCATAATTAACTTCTCTGTCCTCTACTGCAAAATATCCTCAACTCACCTGTATGTCTGTTCCCCCGTGAGCAATGACATATACCAAAAGTACTAATCCTGCTGGAATTGACTTACTAGGGCTTTTAAAATAAGAACTAGATTAAGTTACGATTTGTCATTATCCAACCAGAAAGGAACCGCTAATGTACACGCTTATAATTTGGACAAACAAATCAGTAATTTTGCAGTGTTATTTTAGGAATCCGGAGCAACAATTCACTTAGTTCAAGAACAACAGTTAAAACTGTAGTAACATATGAATTTAGAGGCTACTAAATTCATATAGATGCTACTAGTTAGCATCTCACATTAAAACGCATGCATAGAGACTGGTATTCCTTATTTAGTACCCTCTTTGCTTGTAGTTTTTAGTGTGGATTACAACGATGAACTTGATATTCTGGTCAGTGGCTCTGCAGACTTCACTGTGAAAGTATGGGCCTTATCAACAGGAACGTGCCTGAATACTCTTACTGGACACACAGAATGGGTCACTAAGGTGGGAATATTGATTTTTAATTAGCTTTGCAAAACACTTTCTATAAATTTGTAATGTGTTCTACATTTCTGTTTCCTAATCCTAACCCTGCACCTAGATGTAGAATCTGAAGTACATCAGTAAATAATGCATAATAACATTTCAGTAGTAAAATTACTTATAAATTAAGCCTTTCAGACCATTGAAGATATTCCTGTTCCAAAGCAGTTGGAATAATATTACTAATCAGTATTTGATTCAAAGACTGAATAAAAACTGGTTCTGAAGGAAACCTACTTTAAAAATAATGTAGAAAAACTAATGATCTTCATAACCAAAATCTGAGCATAGAAAGTGTTCTGAAGTCAAGAATCAGTATTTTTCTTTCTAGTATTTCAGAACCTGGGGGGGGGGGGTTGTTTCTAGAGGTGAAGCACGTTTCCTTATTAATACAGTAAGCTGTAACTAGTAAGAAAAGAAAAGTGTAAACTGTATTTTCCCTTCAGTTGCTAAAAGTATTTGTATTGCCTTTATACAAGTACAGTATGCAGGTTGCCAGTGAAGTAAAAAATGCAAATGAATGTTTTGTTCTTTAATAGCATTAACATACATTATTATATCCTTCAATTACAGGTAGTTTTGCAGAAGTGCAAAGTCAAATCTCTTATGCATAGTCCTGGGGATTATATTCTTCTAAGTGCAGATAAGTATGAAATCAAGGTATGTACATATGTATCATACATGTATCATTTCAGTACCTAGGGAAATAAAATTCTTGAGTACATCACTGAAGTTTGCAAATAACACAGAATTTTATTTTCTCTCATGCTTGTAAAGTTGATAGTAGACACGCAACTCTTTGGAAGCTGAACTTTACAACACTTTCCTTTACGTTTAAGTGATAGCTCTACATGAAAATGCAGAGAATAAGTGCTTTCAGTGCATGCCTAATGTGCTAACTTGACAGCAAAGCACTTACCTCCAAGTACCTCTACTGTTGAGGACTTTTGGGTCAGAGAGTGCTGTAAATAGTTTGTGGTTATAAAAGTGCTTCATAAAAAAGACTGTTACATTTCTGTCCAATTGGATGGTTGGGGGTTTTTTTTGCTATTCTTTAAAGCACCCATTTTCACTTGGATTTTTTAGTCTAGAAACAACATATACTGCAATACTCTAAGACAAGTCACTTAAAAGAATTGGTGTTCCTGCCCAAAGGAGATAAATATTTCAAAAAAGCATGCACACATTTGCCCGATGCTTAAAGAGTGACAGTGAGGCTTGCTCTGTGTAATGGTTTATAATGTGAATGTTTTATGGTCTTAAACTGTACTTTAATTGTAGATTTGGCCTATTGGAAGGGAAATAAACTGCAAGTGCTTAAAAACATTGTCTGTTTCTGAAGATCGCAGCATCTCCCTACAGCCCAGACTGCACTTTGATGGTAAATACATAGTGTGCAGTTCAGCCCTAGGATTATACCAGTGGGACTTTGCCAGCTATAATATTCTCAGGTAAATCTTTCAGTTTAAGAACTAGTCTTCTTAAAAAAACAAACAAACAAACAAAAACAGTAGAACATACTAGTTTTACTAATTTACTTAAGATGTAGGCCGAAACAATCTTGATAATTCTGTAAACATCTTACTTTCACATATTGCCAGGTTTATTTCTAATTATCATCTGCTAATGCAAATAATTTGATTGCTGTTTTCGTTTCTGGCCAGAGACTAGTCCGTTTTCACATTTTCATTCTATAAACTGAGGAGCTTCAATATGGACTTAAGTGAAACTGCAGTGACTAGAAGTTACTGTGGCCATGGAAACTGCTCTGCAGAGAAGCAGACAGCCATTTTGGGGGGTCCTTTGAAGGGAAGAAATTAAGACTTTTTTTCCTTATAGCACTACTGATCTGTCATTCTCAGTAACACTGTGGAGTGAGAGTGAAATCTATCAGACTGCAGTAAGGGATCAAACAGGATGTCATTCCGTCCCCATAAATAGAATGAAGCTATATCTGTTAGAAGTAGTGGCATCAAAGATTGTAACTTAAAGAAGGGAAAAAAAAAAAAAGGCATTTTAGAACTGTTAGTTGACTTAATTGAAATGGCACAAGTATTTGTAGAGTATTTACCATAAGAAGATCTACTCCAAAAGAAATGTTCCTTATCAGTAAGAATATGTACTTTCACCTCTTGCATTTCTATCTTTCAAAAGAAAAAAATGTTCTTTTACTGATGAGAGCAGATACACCTAAAGGTATAGGGGAACCAACAATTGATGAAAGATGAAAATGCTTCACTAAGCATTAGTAAAACAGCATTCTGTTAAGATAAATCATTCAAGATTGGTCCTTAAGTATTTTTGTGTTTTATTTCCAGCTTCTAAAAGAGAGGTCAAAAGAACAGCAAGAGGTTTTACCTGTTAATTTAAAGATTCTGAGGCATGAAATCCCTGTGGAAATTTACTGTAACACACAAGTACATTTGCTCTTTTGTATGTATCTGGAAACAAGATGTTCCCCCCCCTTGTGCTGTGCAGAACCCCTTTCAAACCTTAACCTTTATGTTCAGAAGGGTCGGTCCTGAATGCACTAAGGCAGAACTGAAACCACAGGCCTGACTGTAGCTAAGTGTTCTTAGTTTGAAAAAATTGCTTCCAGTTCTACATCCTTTCAGAATTATGAGTTCAAACACCTACTTTCTATAGACACACAAGGATTTTAGTAGTGCAGGCTCATTACTATATTGTAACAGAGTTTCTAACCAAGCTGTCTTCTCTTCTAGGGTTATTAAACCTCCTGACTTCTCAAATGTGTCCTTGCTGGGCTTTGGAGAGATATTTGCTCTACTGTTTGATAACAGATACCTGTATATAATGGACTTGAGGACAGAAAAACTGATAAGCCGCTGGCCTCTACCAGAGTATAGGAAGTCAAAGAGAGGTTCCAGCTTTCTGGCTGGTGAAATGTCTTGGTTAAATGGACTAAATGGCCAAAATGATATGGGCTTGGTTTTTGCTACTAGTATGCCGGACCATAGTATCCATTTGGTGTTATGGAAAGAACATGGCTGAAAAGCTCACACATGCAGAATCTTCAGGAATATATGGACTATCAGCAGTGTGTCCATAAAATGAGACTTTGCATGAACCAAAGTTGCACACCTAATGGTATCATCATGCAATGCACAATCATTTACTTTTATTTGGGCATTTGGGAATGAGTTGTTTTGGACATAATGCAATATAGCATGCTAACAGTATTCACCACAAAATTTTGTCTGCACTCATGTTTAAGCATACTTAAATCATAGCTTGTAATATTTAAACCATTCAAATCCACCATCAGTTATGAAATGAAGTAGTGCTTGATCTGACTTCTGACCTATTTCATGTTGAAACAGAAGGTGAAGCTGCTATTTTAGAACCATAGGTTTTTTGGACATGTAACAGCAAATACTGGTTGACTCAGAAGAGAAAAGAGCAAATTCTTTTCTCTCTCCAGAATCATTCTCTTCAAAATGTTTGGGTTTTTTTTCCTTATGATAGCTTTTGACACTTAGCCTTTGAAATAGAATAATCAAATGAGCCCTTTAACTAGCATCAGATGATAACAATAATTTACATTTGGGAACATGTCAATATGAAATCTCAGTGAGCATGAGACAACTTTTCATCTGTCTGACAGAAGTTGCCATCACAATTAACCTTAAGAAAACCTCTGACTGTATTCATCGTATTTGCTGATGGGAACTCAAGACTGGCTTGATCAGTATTTTATAGTCTGTATTTCCTATAGTTTGTGTGAGAATGTAACTTAGTTCACAGGTAAGCAGAAATAATAATGAATGGGAAGATGATGTTCAATCTCTATAGCAAGAGTCGTTCTCTTAAATGTCTAGCAACCATTCACTTCTGAAAAAAAGTTGCAGTTAATATAATCATGAACTTAAAAATAGTTGCTACACCTAGATTTGGAAAGCAGTGGCAAGTAACAGTGAGAATGCCGTATCTCTGAGGAAAAAAAAAAGTCTGAAGAAATGCATAGGAGTAGAAAAAGGTCTTGTGCTTTGATCATCATAGGAGACCTAATGTACACAGGTTAACTATTGAGTAGCAAATACCTATCCATATCTTTTTGTGGTATTTGACATGTACTTAAAAGCTGTATCTATGACATCACATGCGTTAGAAATGCTTTAGGTTGGTAGGTTGGTTTCCTCTCCTCTCTTACAATAAAAACTCCCCATCACTTTTTTTTTTTTTATTTACACTCAACTTGAAAACATAATTATGTTTTCATGAAGATTGGCTTATGTCCTTGAGAACATAAAACTCCCTAACATTACTATTGTTAGTATGAGGTGTGTTTTTTTTCTTCCCACTGTCCAAGGAAACCTAATTTCCTACTTAGTACAGAACAAATGCCAAGGTTCCCACATGCATATATTCATATGCAGTATGAATTAAATCAATGAAAGGAGAGTTCTCATTTCCAAGAATAGGTGTTTGAGTGACATGGTAGGAACTGCATGAAGTCACAATGGAGCAGTGTCTTGAATACAATGTTAGAGTCTTAAGTACTCCATTTTCCACCTTTATTCACAGAAGCTTACTCTGGAAAGATGTTTGTAGCAATTGGAAGACATATTCACAGCTCTCTATTCAAACCACAGTGACCAGGGCACAAATAATCTCTCAGGGCTTTTGTTGTCTCACTCAGAAGTGAAGAAAACTTAAAAAAAGAACCTCAAAATAATAATTAGTTCACAACAGGAGTTTAGAAAGGAACATGCCAGAAATCCTTACACCCAAATCAGTGAAATATGGAATGAGTATTTGGACTGCAAGATGAGGGGAAAATGTACTGGTCTGCCAAGGTCAAGAGGGTAGTCCGCGTGATACAAAAATCTAACTGGTAAAGGATAACTATTTGTTAGTGACCTTTATGATGCAGCTCCTCGTCACGTTTCCAATACCAATTTGGAAGGGAAACTATGGGAAGGAGAAGCAGTCAATATGCAAGAACAAGGAATGCTATTCTGAGAGTCCTCAACAAACTTGACAAGTGAGCTGATGGAAATTTCATCAAGTTAACTAAAGTAAATGCACTGTCCTGCACTCAAGACACAATCACCCCATACAACAGGCAGGTTGGAGCCAACTAGATGGGCAGCAGCTCTACAGGAAAGGACCTTGGAATGCTGTTGCACAGCAAATTAAACAGGATTCGACAATATGGTCTTGTGACAAAGGGGGCCAAATGAATAGCTGTACTAACAACTACACAACTAGGAGTTCAAAGCAAGAGATTCTTCACCTTTGTTCTACACTTAAGGCTACATCCAAGTCCAATATTGTGTTCCCCAGTACAAAACAAACTGACACACTGGGGTTAAGTGCTGTGAGAGGTCACATACGGGGAGGTGGAGCACAAGATGTCTGAGAAACTGTGAAAGCCTTTTGTAGAGAATGGTGGGGGAAGGGAAGGTGGTGGTGGGCATGGGGTAGGGAGGCACTGCTATTCTCTCCAGCTACCTAGTAAGAAGTTCCAGAGAAGAGCGAGTCCCACTCAGCATCATGCAGCAGGACATTGGGACAATGGTCACAAAGGACAAGATAAATTCCAGCTAGCTCTTCTCCACTGTGAGGGTAGTTTAAGATGGGAACAGGTTCCCCAGAGAGATGGCATGGCCAGCTTGACTAGACAAAGTCCTGAGCATACCATGCTACCTTACCCTGCTTTGAGCAGAAGTCTGATTTCCAGATGCACCTTCTAAACTATGCAAGTCTCCCAATTCTAAATGGCCCCTCTGCCAAGCAAGACAGTGCCACTGCAGCAGGCACCTTTGATGTTAATACAGCCTCCCAGAGTTTCTTGTCACAGACTTTGGGAGATGCTGCTGCCACCAATACTGTGGTTTGTTAAAAGCTCTAAAATGATAGTTGGAAACAGGTTCTGCAGAAATCCTTCACAAGGTGCAGAAAATTTTAAACAATTTAAGAACTCTAAATTACTCTTTTCTGCACTGTCCCAGAAAAGCAAGATCAGAAGTAACCAATATACACCACACTCCTACCCTTTTAGTTTTATAAATGAGGTTTTAGCCTGTTACATAGCACTTGATGATTATTATAAACACAATTAGCAAACAGTTATTTACAAACTGTCTCCGGAAGACTGCCAAGTAAGTGTTTCACCTGGACATTTGCTAGCTAATGATACTAATCCACTAAATGACAGAGCACCTTCAGGGCATAAGTATGTGCCACCACAAAATGAAGTAATGAAAATATGACACTGGTGTAGAAAATTTAAAAATTTTACCCGCTCTCACACACACACTTCTATCACACACCAAAGTGTCAGACTCTGCCCCTAGACGTCCCTTCACAGGACAGTTCTAATACATTGCCACGTCATAACAATCCACATAGCTTTGGTGACATAGCAAACAGAAAAAAAATATGACTGACATTGTCAAACAACAGTGAGCAATTTTTTTTGCTTGCTTTGCTTTCTACCCTACCCTTTGGCAGAAGTTAATTACTCAGCATGATTTTTAGACAAAGGTTGGAAAAGATGCAGTCTCCACATACATAAGGAAGCAACATAATTCAACTTACCCATTACAGAAGGAGCTAAAAGCCGTTCAATTTTCATGAATGAAGAAACGATGTATTGCAAGGCTTCAAGATGCCAGAAATAAAACATTATTATGTATCACAAATAGTTCATCCATCCATCTTTCCACCTGGAAATACCCTTCTTTTCAGTTCACAATAGTCCCTTTTTCTTCAACATTAATCTGTACCCCTTGCCTCTGTTGCAAAGCTTTCCATCATGTCTCGGCACTTACCCCTTAAGTAATTCAGAACAGCTGCAGGTAACAAAATAAGCATCACCCTTCTTAAAGTTACGTGTCTCAAAAAACTAGCTGAACAGTCATTTGGATCAGAAAAAATACAACAGCTATGTTTAGTGTTACAATACATGACCACTTTAAAATAACACTATTTCCAAGAATATAAAGTGTTCGTATCTTAACAACTGAAAGTGGCAAGATTTTGCTCAATTATTTTCACACTGTGTTTTTTACTCAGCACATACAAATTTGATACCCAAACACTGACATACTAACTGCAAGAATTAAGCAACATTACACACTGTAGTTGTATTTTTTGTATATATGTTGAAAACTGTGTATAGATGTTTGCATTATTTGAATCATTTGAGAAATACTGATTTTTTTTTTTTAATTGAAAACAAACTTATTTTACATTTTCCAGAAGAAATAAAACCATCCGAATTGATCCCTAGAATCACTGAATGACTCGTGGCTCTGCTACAAATTCCCATTTCCCTTCAGAAGAAATAGCTCTAACAAGTAACAGCTCCAGGGCTATAGCTGCTGTATTTTCTTATCCTGTCTCCGTGACAGTAATAAGTGTCAGTGTCAATACCAATGCAGCTCTTCATCTGGGAGATGCTGTCCTAAGCTGCCTTTTAATAGGCATTAATAAGCAAGCTTATATGTTTTTTATCCACTATGTATTTCAGACATACAAACAACAAAAAATAAATTCATTCCTTCATCAGGTAGTCTACAAGTTCGTAAAAAAAAAAAAAAAAGAGAAAGCTGGAAATCAGTACAATACCTTTCTAATTTTTGCACGGTCACCTCCTAGGCCTTGAATAATGCACTTTCATAATTGCAGGCACGAAAAAGACCTATCGTCTATTTATGTCTCAGCGCTCACATCTTACAAAGCTACAAACAAGACTTTACCTGAGGAAATCAGTTCTTAACCAATACTCAATTACTGTAGACTCTTAAAAGGTATTACATCTCAGCTCACAAATCAAATACATTTTATGTACTGAACAAAGGAAAAGGGCTGTTCTAAATCTGTAAGCTTCATGCGGAAGAGGTTTTATGATCTTTAAAAAAATACCCTCTGCCTCCCCACAACATGGGTAGATCTGTTTTCCTACCTTATG
>JANHFX010009179.1:8206-19194 GCA_027560015.1 Chloroceryle amazona
TAGTAACAGTTGCAAAGAAAAAGACCAGGCTGAACAGACTGCAGCTTCCTCAAGTTCCTTGTGAAACTTTCCACTGTTAAACTCTCTCCATTGTAAACTTTCTCTGAGGGCAGGTTTGGAAGTATAAGGAGCTGTTTCATTACTAAAATTTCCAGTAAAAAAAAAATTAAGCCTCAGAAAACTGATGGCAATGTTCTTGAAAGCGCTAAACTTTTCTTATAATGGTACTTAAGGCTCTCCTAACATTATAAATTAAAATCTACCCTTTGTGATTTTAAACTCAGATTTCAAGTTTTTTGAACAGCTGAGAATTGCTACTATATCTTAAATATTCAAGACAGCCAGTTTTAATTTGAGCCCTTCTACTTCAGTCTCTGCAGTGACCATTACTGGCCTTCTTAAGGGTTATTAAAGCCATGGAGTTTGAAAGCTTCTACACTAATTGAGCACAGTTCATACAAATTAAATTATGCAAAGCTCAAGGTGCAATTATTTGTGCAATCTATCAGTTTGCCCAGACTAAAAAGGGACATGAGTGATTTGATTTAAGCTGCACAATGTAGGCATTCAGTTGTTTTGAACATCAAAAGCAGGACAGCATCTCATCTAAACTGGTATGCAGAGAGGAAAAGGTGTATGTTCATTAAAGGCTTAATTCTCTCTTACTTGAAATACAGGTCAGATTTGAACCTGTATTGTTCTGATGTATGTCTTGTGTTGAGCTGCACTTCATAGGTGTGTTTTTACAGATTTTTGGAGAAAAGATAGGTGGTTACTACATGCAAACTAACATTTTTGCCTCCATAGCAATTAAAAAAACCTTTTGATGATTTTTCTCTGTTCAGAAGCCATTTTTGGATTTTAAGAACGTGCAGTTGAATTCTTTAATGAACATGTACTTGTATATATAAATATTTCTAATTCCTTTCAGCAAGCACTTAAATTGCTCTTATGTATATATTGCCATCTATTTTGTATTCAATTGTACATTTTTAAGTACTTTTGAAACACAGCCTCCATTTAAGACTTGCAAGGCAAATTCCATTTTATCTTTCAGAAAGTTATGAGTTAAAAATCCTGAGATTCTATATTTTAAAAATACAGTCATTACTTTTCCCCTTTGAAATCTTACTAGCTGAAGATTAAATATGCTGCTATTTTCTCAAACTACAATGTTAAGAGGATACATTTGAAATCCAGGAGACTCGACATCTAACTTTTGAAATACCATAAAGCATCTTTTATGCTTCTCTTAAACATAAAAATGCTTTTCAAAATAGGAAAGTTTCAATGCTTGATGGAAAACATCTGGAGTTTCCACAGATTTAAAAATTAGAAGGTCTCATTTTTCATCCCAGTACCATCTGTATGGTTTTGCCTCTTTTCTATGATTCTAATGCTTATCACCCTCTGCTGGAACTTCCCAGTTTCACTGTGCTCTAGAGTTTACAAAGAGTAACATACCAAAATGTGCAAAAGAGTGAAGGAGATACAAGATTACAGCAGGCAACACTTAATATTTGAAACCATCTGTGATTTGAGGAAGATTTTCACCTGCAAAGCACAGGAGTATGATTAAGAAATAAATGCCCTGTTTGGGGCTGAGGGGTTGTGATCAAAGCCACACTGGGAGACAACTGCCCTTCCAGAGAAGTTTTAGGTCTTCCTTCACATCTATCTAAATATTTTTTTCCAGAAAATTTTAAGTGTCTGGTGACTAAATAGTCATGTTGGGATGCTACGTAGCATCTCAACACAACTGCAGTTACTATAATTATGGGTACATGTTCAGTCCGTGGGATTAGTAGGTAAAAGCAAAGCTTTTTTTCTCTGCTATTTCTGATTAATTGCAGCCAGACAGGGGACTACACAGCTAGGGAAATTCAACTTCTTAACACTGAAGAGTATGGAATACTTTTTCTTCATAAATCCAAAGTCTGAGCCACAAATATTTTATATACTGTTATTAAGCTACAATCTAATTTAACTGCAATTCCATTTAAAATGCAACTGCATTTTTAGCAGCCTCTTAAAATCCTAAACTAACCCAAAGCCCTTAGAGCTGCTCAACTTCTTATGCATGGGATTGTACTTTGCAAGCCCCAAGAACCCTTGCAAGGACTATCTTTCAAGGAGAGATACGCACCCTTCACCACATGTGATTTTTCTGCACCATCATGCAAAATATTTGCAGCATAAAACTGGTTTCACATCAAGCTTACTGTAAGTAATTGTTCTGTCTTCTGCATAACAGGATATGGTACCCAGCAGAACACACAGGTTGCTGTGCATCTCAGTGTTCTGTTGTCAAACTGTTCTCTTCTTGGGACTCCCGTGATCAATATGAAACTTCACTTTTGTTAAATTGCATCGTCAAATTCAAAAGTTTCATATTTCCACTGGTCAGGAGCTGACACCTGTTGAAAAGAGTCTATTTACAGGATCACTGCTCGAGTATATTTTTCCTGCTGCTGCTGCCAACCTAAGTTTGGAGCCCTGAAAAAAGTGGTTTGACCTGTTTCTTGGTAGACAAAGATTCTCAGAAGATGGTTTGTCTAACTGCATGTTAAGGTGGATTTTTAGTGCAGCCTTGTGTGCTGTACACAGTGCATATGTGGAGCATTAGTTCAAAAGGGGTTATCCACCTGTAGTTGTTCCAGGGTACTTGGTTTTGGAAAAGTGCT
This sequence comes from Chloroceryle amazona, assembly GCA_027560015.1. NCBI lineage: Eukaryota > Metazoa > Chordata > Aves > Coraciiformes > Cerylidae > Chloroceryle > Chloroceryle amazona. The sequence continues at coordinate 10,891 of JANHFX010009179.1, forward strand.
GAATATTGCAGCAGCTTGGAGATGTGAACATAAGCATATTCCCAGCCTGAAGATACTTCCAGTACTTGATCACGATCAAATAGCTTTTAATTTGTCATGTTAGCTGTAGCAGAGACTGAAATAAGATGAGGGAATCTGTGATTCTAACCCTCTACTGCAACTTTGGGAAAGCATTCTGGAGTTCAGTTTGAAATTAAACCTTACTGAAAGAAAATACTTTCTTCTGTAAGTTCATAAAGCAAATGGTTCCACCATCTTTACATGTCAGGTGTTTGCTATTCATCTTTCCACAGATCATAAACATGTGGCTTGAGTGAAGTCCTCCTTTCCTCATCTTTGTTTTTCTTCCTTTACTCCGGCTGCCCTCCTTTGATGTGACCCAGTGTCCGATTAACTCTTGAGGATGTCTCTGGAGGGATCATGTGGAATGTTGCTTTTGTAAAGTTCTTGGAAAATTAATGAAAGCATTCTGCAGTCTTCAGACATCTAGATAGACTTTGAAATGTCTTTATCTGTTTTTTCTTTTGAATACTCATGATTTTGAGTTTTGGTACTGACATGAAGGAATATTCTTTATGGGTCTCTAGATCCCATGTCTCTAAACCTCACTTTCTGAAGAAAAGGCAATTCTGTGCACAACAGAGATCGAATGCAAGGCTGTAATTCAGCTTTGGTTTTCTACTGATGACATAAACCACAAGAGCCTGTTGGTTTATGAACAGCAGCAACAACAATGCAGGGGCAGAGTTACTGCCTGCGTATTCGATTAGAGATGAAGTGGTGCTGCCCGCAGTCCAAAAAGAATTTGTACTTGTACTTTCCCTTTTGATTGTAACCAGGTAAATGAAGGCTACTTGGAGTGTAAGAAATGAGTTGCAGGAAATCAAAATGCTGACCAGTCTTCATAAGTCTGAGACATACTGACTAAAAAAAGTGTGGTTATTTTAGACAGAAAAAGTCATGATATTCAATGAATCTTCTGTTGGCACCTTCTTTCTCTTTCTTTTCGGAGAAAACGCTTCCAAAAAGGAATTCTGCTAACTGACTGGCATATAGCTGGATATAGCTCCTGCTGAGCTATCTTTCCAAGTATCCAAGACAATTACAGCAGCGCTAACTGAAATGAGAGCCAGCTCTAACTGCATGAAGTGACATAGTATAATGTCTTGGAAATTCATATTCTTTTTCCAAGTTCATATTCCAGTTATTCTGGATCTTAGTGCTCCTGCACAGATTTCTGAACTACTAGGTAGGAAATAAGTGACATTTGCCAAATAAAACTAAATTCTTAACCCAGACATCTTTCATGCTTACTGGCAGCAGTGAGGGGGGGGAATCTTGCTTGGATTGGATCTTCTTATCCTCAGGTTAGAGAGGTGACAAATATGCAATAGGCTTAGCAGAGTAGTCCTAAGAGAAATTCATCTTGTAGTAGAATTTCAGTGGAAAAACGTTTTGTCATTAATACAGTTTATCTATTAATGTCTCTCAGTATCATCTGACTATTACTGTAGTCCCTACTTGTGCTTGTAAGCATTGTCTTTCATCATTTGCACGATGATACTAACAAATCCTTTGAATCTTCCTCCATTAAATGCTATTTTATATGATATATTTTATATGCTAGAGTGCTCTTGTTTGCCCTTAGTCCCTATAATACTAGCTACCCACCGGGTAGCTAATACTTTTAATACCTGGTGCCTGTGTTGAAGGGACTGAGCATCTCAGTCATCAGAATACAGATTGACCACATGCTTGATTAGTAATGTCAGGTGGTTAGCCAGCTGCTTTGCACCCAGCCTCTAGTAAAATCAATAAATGGAAAGAATGCATTACAACATGGAAAAAAAATGCATTTATATGAATTTATAACACAAACAGTGTGATAAGTTACAAAAGAAAATTGAATAATTAAAAAACCCACCTACCTTTACTAAAGTGATATCTGCATCATGTTCTTCACTCCCTTTGTCGAGCTGACTTTCTGCAGAATCCAGACACTTGGTCACTTTGTGCCCACTTAGGTTGCATTCAGTGGAGAAGGGCATCTGGAGGAATGCTCTGGCTTTCTGGGACTCCACCAGGAAGACTGGATTTAATTATTTTTCTCAAGTTCATTCTTTATTATTCAGGCAGTAGTCTAAAAACCTATTTCAACTAAAATAAGCACTCTTCTCGTTGCTTTGGTGGTGCAAGCATCACTTTGCTAGATGAGTTTTCACCTTGTGAATCCGATCATTTATCACTTGCTTCAAAGAGCAGCAGTACCCTCCTTGCATCCCCTGATGAGTCATGGTGAAGTGTCTCACTCATGTTTAGATTTCATATCAACAGCTACATTAGGAGACATACTTCAGATGAACATTGAAATGGAATAATGTGTATGGTTCACTCTTCACTGAAACTAGACATGACAGTAATCAACAACTTTGAGGCAAGCATAGCTGGAAGTGCTTTGCCCTTAGAGACCTTTCTTCTAGGCATTGTGACACTTACAAGCCACAGTCATCAGGAAGGTGCTGTAGGAGTTGCTATAAACATCAGCGAAGAAGGATAACAGTCTAAATAGAGATGAATATCTTTTTGGACCCAGACAGACACGCTGAATGACACAGTGCTATAGCTCTTCAGCACTAGGATAGGAAGTGTTCTAGTGAAACAGAAGCTGCTGATAATGTTTGTCTCATAGAAAGAGCAGCTTTAGGGAGGTGTACAATGAAGTAGTTTGGTTTTAGGGCTTTGGTTTGGTTTTTTCCTTTCATTTCTACACAAAATGAGGGACAGTGAAGTAGAAATGTAGCAAGGTATGAAAGCCTGAAAGTGGTCTTTTAAAAAGTTAAATGTGGGGATGGAGGTAACTATGTGTTGTGATGAGGGGAAGAAATCAGCATGCCAATATCAAATGAGTGACGACAGACTCTGCAAGCTAAGCAGAGAAAGAGCTAGGAGAAGGATGCAAAGAGCTGAAATGGTCAAAGTAGCAAAACATTAAAATGATCTTTGTGGTGTATGAGTGGGACAAGATTGTATTTTTCAAGAGCCTGGGGAAAAGGATATTGCTGTAATTGAGATGAAAAATGTTGAACATCTGAATGAGAGCATTGTCTGTTTAAATTGAAAAGAGAGGCCATACCTTAAAAGTGTTTTCTGCATAACATGTAGCCTGGACACTCTGGTGACAGACAGCATGGTGTTGTTATAATGGAAAAGGGAGGTAGTGGGGAAAAGTGAGCTTGAGTGGCAGAGAGAAGTGTAGCTGTACTAAGAGTTTATTTGCACCAGGGCAGATGCAGCCCAGTGCAGGTGGGGAGAAGTGTGTATAGCTGCAACAGCACCACGTAACAGGGGGGAGCACCATGCTTGGAAAAGGCTCCTCAGTTCCAGGATGCTCCTTCATTACATTTGCATGTGATAGCAGACAGATTAAAACACATTTTAAGCATTACGTAATGATGTGGGCAGACTTGTAGACTAACCAAAAACACTACATGGAAAAGGTAATAGAAAAATATGAATCCGTGGAGGGGAGAGAGGGCTACATCTTCTCTAACCTGCAGGTTGAATACTATCCAGTCTTTCCCAGAGTAAAAAAGCTGTTCCTGTCTGAGATTCTAGGCAAATTTGAGGTCATGCTTGCCAAAATAACAAATACTGCTTAAGCTGGAGGACATTTTTCCCCTGTTTTCCTTGCAAAGGTGGTGTTGTTTTAACGTATTTGGAGCACCAGTCTCTACTCAGCAAGTGGTGACATGTTTTCTGCTTGTGTTGATGTCATACTGGAGAAATAAAGGCCAGGCTTTGTGATAAGAATGCCTAGAAATGCTACAGTTGTTATTCAGGAATTAAGTCAGTAAACTCACACTTTCCCCAACACCTACTCATTAAATGGAACCTGACAGAAGTGATTACTCAAAAGAATGCCCCAAACTTCTAAAGCATTATCTGGTTACCAGTGAGCTGCGTCACGCTTATAAAAACACACAATAACTCAGGAATATTACTTAGGTAAGAGACACAACTGAGATAAGCAAGGCTTAGGGATTGGATTCCTGAAATCTGAGAGGAACAGCCTTGCCTCATTTTTATTTTAAAATTTTTGAATAGATTTTTCCATAACAATCATGCTAATGTTCCTAAAGACAGAGTTTGGTAGCATTATATTGCTGAGCTTTACACAAACGGATGAATTATTCAACATTTTCCCAATATCTTCCAATCAGTGCTAGCTCTATCTCAGAACGTTAGTCGCACCAGTTCATGGGTAATTACTGCCACAATCTATACAAAACCCAGAAAGAGGTGAGGTGTTTTCTTCGGGGTTCAAGTTGGTTGATCCCTTCAGGTACTGGAAGGTGGCTGTTGGGTCTCCCCGGAGCCTTCTCTTCTCCAGGCTGCACAATCCCAGCTCCCTCAGCCTGTCCTCCTAGGAGAGGTGCTCCAGCCCCCTGAGCATCTTCAGGGCCTCCTCTGGACCTGCTCTGTCAGTTCCATGTCCTTCCCTGGATGCAGTATTCCAGGTTATATAAGGAAGGTTTGTTTCAGAGAGCTTAAGAAAAAGATCTTTTGGAAATGTCCCAACACACTTGAAAATGACAATCGGATTTGTTCCTGCTACAAATGCTGAGGATAGTCACAAAACACTCAGATTCAGCTTTTCACTAAGAGTGAATTCGTCTTAAGACAAAACTTGTGATTTTCTGGTGCAGCACCCACGTGTAAGGTAAAGCCTAGATTTGCAGAGTTTGCAAATCCTTGGCTTACCTCATCTAAAGATGTTCTGGTGAACCTGCAGTTTTCCTTGAAATTGCTGTAAGCACTCGAGGCAACTTCTCAACCTGCTCTTCCATCAGGTGCTGGTCACAGAACATTATTTTAGAAATAAACACAGATAACAAAGCATAATATTAAATCAAAGGGTATTGGAGAACTGCAATCTTCCAAGGCACATGAAAAGTCATGTATTATAGAGGCAGACTCGAGCGGGTTTGTCATAAGAATTCTGACTTGTAATGGTGAAATGATAGGCTTTATAATCTGAAAGTGTTTTCTTTGTCTCACAGGTATAGTAACATTTTAGACATTTCCTTCCTTTTGCCTCCTTCTCAGGAAATGTCACTGCTTGTTGGAGAACTGAAACACATTATGTGGGTCTTTGGAAAACAAATGAAAGGGAGGTCAGGAGAAAAACTGGTGTTATACCAAAACCATTATAGCATCAGCTAGCCAGAGTACTTTTCATATATGAAAAGTCCAGTTACACCAATTGCCTTTATAATCTGAACCACGAGATAGCTTTTTGGAGGTGTGAATAAAGGTTCTAAAATATAGATCATCCGAACCTAGTCATCATCCCCTTAAGTATGTGGTAGACCTTTCTAACTAGATGTAAAAGATCTATTCCTCGTATTAAATGTCACAGTAGCTAAACAAGCTAATGCAACTGAATAACAAAGAATAAAAGTAAATGTCAGGGGATACTGTAAAGCTGCTATTTATTTTTTTTTCCAGGGCTTCTGTAATGTCATAATTGTAAAAGTAAACTTGAGAAGGTTAGTTGATAGAAACCCTGAGGAGAAATAAGAGCTTTTAGTCTTTAGTGTGTATGAATTATACAGAGCATATTGTTGTACTTGAGCCTGAAATAAGCTAGTAACTACTAAAATATTGAACACTACATGGGTTTGGTTGCATTTTCCCTCCTTAAAAGTTTTATATTTGATATTAACAGCACAGATTATATTTGGTTAGACACTGGCATTTATGGCAATTTCCTGTGTTGGGTGATTTTTAGCTACAAAACATCTGTGGTGGACCTTTCCTAAGTCGTTTAGAAGGGTAATCTTCACTGTAGGCTTCTAAAACAACTGTTACTTTAATGTTTGTATCAAATAGCACTTACAGAAGTGACTTTCATCTTCTGCTCATTCGAAGTGTTAATTAATATTTGACAAGGACATGTATCTATGATTGCTGTGGAGGCCAGTTGACCCAGAAGCACATTTCTTCACTACAGCACAGTTTTCTTAATATTGAGTAGTGTACACCATGTTAAGGACAGCCTGAAGAACTGTCAGTGTTTTTTTAGAGTTGCTATTTTGAGTCTCAAAATTTGGGAAGAATTTGGGCAAGGCAGTCGATTAAAAAATTCTATTCAGAATTAACTTGATTGGGCTTAAATGTGTACTTGGAAATTTCAGGGTTTGATCTTTTAACACTAGAAATTGCTTGGAACATCTTTCACCTTAAATTAACTTTTACATCATGTTTTCAGTTGTCTGTAGTTAATTAACTGTTAACCTAATGACCACTAGCTTCCACTGGATTGATATTTAAAATCCATCCCTTTCAGTGCTAGCAGAGAGCACGGATCTTTGTCTAACATTAAAAAGATTGTGCACATGCTGCAGCCTCAAGACACTTGTAGAACAAAGATGTGCAATGTCAAATGTATCTGCAAGCTCTCATCTGAGCCTGTGTGGGCACCTGAATAACTGAAGTGTAGGATCAGGGTGAGGGAAAGAACAGATTGACTCTTGCATTTGGGGCTGCTACATCCTTAAAAGCTTGAAGGGAAGAAGGAAGGATCAAGACATTCCTGAAACTAGTTTTAAGATGTGGTTATTGAGTTTGTGATTATTTTAATTCAACAGATTTATGAATCCTTTATCACAACTGCCTGGTCTGACTTACAGGATGCAGAGGATGTATATATACAACTTGCATTTTTCTTTTCTGGCTACTCTGAAGGGAAGAAATTGGAGAAAAATGCTGTTCCAGGTGTTAATTCCTATTTTTCATTTCACAAGTCCCTAAAATTTATTTGTGAGAAATGATGTATTGTGAAAAATAACATTTATTCCTCCTAGACTGACATACCATAGTTTTAAATACTCTCCTCTCTTGTACTACTACTAACTTCATTGATCAGTTTTCATGTTCGATATTTGAAATGTTGTTCATTATATTTTTGTTATCTCTTCAAATTATTTAGGGTTCGGTGCAATGTCACTTTGTCACTACTGCTATGAAGTGTTGGGAGTTCACTGCAAAAGGACAGGGTTCTGTTTTTCTGTTAAAGATTTTAAGATAGTGAAGCTAGTAATTAGCTAGCAACATTACAATAGACTAATGGAAGCTCATTTAGTTGCCCTTCCCAAGGCAGATCTGTTGTTAACTCCACACTGAGCTGTTACTATTTGTCTTCATGGACATTACTCACTGTATTGGCCTTAGCAGATATGCTGGAGACCTGCCCAGTCATTGCTCCAAGATGAAAAAACTGAAATTTCTAATGCTCTGCAGGTCATCTGCAGGGTAAAGTTCCCTTTTCTTAAAGAATGACAGATAATTAAAATAAAATTGTAAAGATACAATGGCTGTAGCATACTGATCTACTTCCACACTAGAAAAGACACCTCAGAGGTGCTTGGACAACAGAATTATTTCCTCACTTCTCAGAGACCCTGTCTGAATTTGCTCTAGCAAGTGTTAATCAGTATTTTCACTGCAGCTTTAAAAGGCATTAAGTAAATTTAGCCATTGGATTGTTACTTGTCAGTTTGCTGTAAGGACTCCAGCAGTACAAACCCAAATCAGCTGGGCCAGAAGGAGAATGCATCTTCACAGCAGTTGTAAAAGCATTTGAGAGGACTGATCAGGATAATAAAGGGTAGATTAAGATATTTAGTTCTGTGCGAGCTCTGTGTGAAATGTAGATCCTCCAGCACAACATCCTTGTCTCTAATTTAAGACGTGGATTTGACAGATGAACTGCCCCACGGATTGGACATTTGGCTGGATGGTCACAACTGGAGTTGTGGTCAATGGCTCTGGAGACCAGTTGCAAATGGTGCTCCTCACGGGTCGGTACTGGGATCGGCACTGTTTAACATCTTTGTCAGTGGCACGGACAGCAGGGTTGAGTGCATCCTCAAAGTCTGAATCCTAACTCTGATTCATTCTATGAATGCTTTGAATTCAGCAAGTCACAGGCTCATGAATAACTTCAACTACATCTACAGTTGTATTGATTTCACAAATTAACATTCTTCCTTCAACTGGCTTATCTAGTTGACCATCTCCATGGAATCAAAATTGTAACAGAAGTTGAAATGCCCTAGAAATACAGTCTATGTTATGAATATTCATAACTTCTAATGAATTGTGGCAATAGTAGATATAATTCAAAGTGATTTATTATCCAATTTATGTAAATTATGGATTTCAAGTAGTAATTCTATTTTCTTTCTATTGGAAAATCTAGTTTTCCTGTCCTTCATGTTCAAACTGCTAACTTTCTTAGAT
>JANHFX010009179.1:33106-77622 GCA_027560015.1 Chloroceryle amazona
ATTTTATTTTAAATAATTCATTTCTTAAACTAATACTTTAAACAACATTTTACAACCCAGTAGGCATATTAGTAAAAATAAATTTAATAAAATATTAATAAAAATATCTAGTAATAAAAATCATTACATAGCAATGGAATAGAATTTTTTCCTATTTGCCAGTTATTTAAATAAGTGTTCCAGAACTGGAATAAATATACCTGAGAACTCTGCTCTGTACCAGTTGTTTTGTTGCCATTTTAGGCCACTGTTTCTGCAAGTGAACAAGAAGTGGTTAAACATTTTCACAGGGCCCTGCCTCAGACACTGTCAGTAAGGGTGAATATATGACCATAAGTTAAAGTTCGAGTATTTAAAGTTATTTTGTTCTAGTGCAGAGATAAGGGGAAAAGTTGCATGGGGTTTGTTTTCTTTGGTGTTTTTTTGTTACAGAAAAGAAAATGTCCTTTTAAAGGGCCTGAGAAGAGCTTATGCCTGAGATGTTTTCTTTCAGTTTCTACTATTACAATGCTACTATGAAGTTTAGTTGATGTATTTAAGCCATCCTTCTAAGAAAGGATCTATGAAAAAATAATCACCTCTCAGGAGAAAAACCATCTGCACTTTGATTGGCACTTCTACTTTGTCTTAAAAGAGCTTGCAACTCTGCCCTTGAGGGTTATCCTTCACCTTGTCTTCTGAGAAAGTATTGTTCAGATGCTAGTCCAAAATAGGCTCAGACTGCAGAGTATGCATAAGCTTCAAAATACTTTCTGCTTCTAAGTGCTCAAAGTTAACTAGATTAATCCCGATGGTTTAGGGGTTTTTTATCAACTGTATTTTACTTTTTTGCTAATCATTTATTGGAAGACTTCGTTCCTAATTGGGAAGTTATTTGCATAAGCCTGGAGTTTATTCTAGTTTGATTCATTCTTGCTTAGACAAGTCTCATATTGGTCAGACAACTCACTGAGGCTGATTTAACAGACATAATATGTAAACTTTTAACAGTCACTTTAAGGTATAGTCCAAATATGAGGTGAAATTGGCTATTGGCCACTCCAAGCCAGCAGATTTTTCCTACCAAAGATCGAGGCTTTAAAGTGAATTCAGAAAGGCAGTTCACGGGGTTTGCAAAAAATAACCCTTAGAACAAACTTTCAAGTTGATTGGTTTGGGATTTTTGTTATTCTTCCCATCTAAACATACCATTAGCTCAGAGTCTTTCACAGAGAAAGAATAAGTTGTAACGTATTAGGATAGTTGCGTAACTATATCTAACAGATGTCACAGGTAATAAAAGTAATTGTTTGTACTTTAAAAGTTCAGCATGGCAGTCATTTTTTCTATTCCTCCTGTTTGTGTCTAAGTTCGGCAGCCTGTGCTTCCCCTAACTTTCCTATTCAACAGACAGTTGATCTGTGCATATGCACGTGCCTAATCTGGTTAACAAACACCCTAGCCAAAATAACGTAGATTGATTATCCATGAAAAGTGGGTTAATTGAATAATAGCCATTAATACAAATGACTAGTAGATATTTTACTTTAGGTATGTCTGAAGTTGACATATTTTGCTTCAATAAAAACCCATAGTGAAAACAAGTATATTGATTCATATTAAAGCTGATTAATTTGTTACTGTAACATAATTGTAAGATTAGTTGCTAAACAGTCGGAAAAAATTGTTATTTATTATAATTGTCTGTTAGAGGGAAGGAATTATGATATTGTTACACAAATAAATCCCATTTCCCAAATATATGTATTAAAACAAAGGACAGTGTCATTTGCAATCACAGGAAATACTATGAAATTATACCAAATAGCTATTCACATTATTGTCTTTGTTAATTATCAGACTTAGAGTATTCAGAGCCCTGTTCAGCAGAGCAGTTTAAAGTGAAAGCCACATGAAAGAATTCACTATTGACAGGAAAAAAAGAGGACCTAATTGAGAAATGCCAGCCAGTGTCTGCATCCTCAATAGAAGAAAAATGGACCCTATCACAAAATGCCAACTGTGGCCACGTTCTCTAATTTTCTTTTTGAGGACACGAAGCAGTAGATTGGATTAAAAGAACTGCCAAAGCCATTATCTTTCACTTTCAATAAAAATGCACTGTGTCCAAATGAAAAATACCAGACTTCATCTGTCCCTTCTTGAGGAAAATGGAACCAATTAAAAAAAGCCCGGTCTGTACATCTTGCACATTTTTGCTTTCTAGAAAAGAACAATAGAACACTAAGTGATTAAAAAACTGCAATGGGAAAATCAAGTTCTTATGAACTGCAAAGGGAAAATGGGGAGGGTAATGAGACATCAAAGCAAAATGAAAGATTGGAGATATGGCCACCTAATAGGTCTGATCCACATGTTTGACTAGGTTTGATGTTCTTCAGACATGTAAAATGCTATCTTTCTCCTGAAAGAGAGGAGGAACAGTGGGCCTTCAAGAAATGCTGGCGTTGAAACCTAAAAATCATGGAATTTCAAAGTAGGAATGCCTATATCCTATAGCTGCTTAGGCCAATCAAAAATGTTTGGCCCTACCCTCTGTAGACTACTTGCACACTCTGAACTGAGATGAGAACGTCACATAAGATTATTTTCTTTATTCTGAAAACTCCAGAAGCTTTTGCTGTCTACAGGTTATAAACATGTAGTATCCAGGTAGAGATGCTTTGTCAACAGTGCTCATCGCACACGTTTTTCCTTCCAAAGAGCTTTCTAAACCCAAGTCCTAACCTAGGATCTGGTGTCATGAGTTAATGATGATTCTTCTGCTTATTGTAATTCCCATAATTCATCTGGAGACTTTCAAGACCTGTCTGGATGCATCTCTGAGTGATCTGCCCTAGTTTTGTTCTGCTCTGGCAGGGGGGTTGGACCTGATGATCCTTTGGAGCTCCCTTCCAACCCCTGACACTCTGTGATGCTGGGTAGAGGAAATTCCCAGTTCCTGGGCATCATTTGGGTGGAGAATGCTTGGGAAGAGAAATGCCCTAACAGCATCTTTTTTGTTTCCAAGGGTCTCAATCAGTTTTCATTATCCATTGAGACATCAAGCAGGAGGAGGGTTATCACAGTGTTATTCCAGGCTGTGTGATCCCACAGCTTTGGGCTACACTTGGGATCATTCACTGTCAGCCAGTGACTTCATTTACCAGCGTGGTGCATTCTGCATGAATTTCATTTGCCACCTTAGTTGAGGTAGATCTACAGGGAGAGTGCCCTGCATCACTCTGCAGTACTCTATTAAGGAATAAGTCCCAGAAACAGAATTCATCTCTGAAAGAGATGCTGCAAATTTGTTGACTACATGTCAGGAAGTAAAACACAGTTCTCTGCGCTCATCCAAGATGAGCTAGGAAGCAAGGGCATTTGTAGACTGTAAAGGTGAGGGGACTGTATCTGAGAAGGTATTCAGGTGATGCTGTGCTTAAGGAAGAAAAAAACCTCTTTTGTGATCTCAGCAGTTTGCCACTCCCTCTTTGAGTGAAACAAAATCCAGCTAAATACGCCTGCAGCTATACTCTGCCATTCTGCAGCACAGCAGTGACAAGGAGAGAATTACAGATTACTCTTGACCACATTGCTGCTCCTAATGACCTTGATTCCTTGTCCCTGTCCTTAAGTTATTGTTTGTGCACAGACAAAGGCTAGGAGAACTGCTGTCACTGAAAGGGAAGTTATTTCATGGAGTAAACAGGTATGAATTCCTGTAAAACAAGGCTGTGCCTTGTGCCCAACAGCTACTTCTCTGAGCCCTCAGAACAGCAATTTGTTAATGAGTTTTGAGGTACCATCAATGAAATGTTTCATTCACACCACTGAAGTTACATTATCTCTCCCTTGGTGTCGAGCCATAGCAACAGCCCCCGTCTCCCCAACAGCAGAGAGCTGGTGGACGTGCACTGCAGCCTCTTCGCTCTCCCAACAGCTGCACTTCACTGTTAAACCACTGACTAAACGGTTCTGTTGGTGGTGATTCAGCAGTGACACCCATTTTCTGTGCAGTGGTGACAGTGAGGTGGTTTCGTGTATCCCAGCTGTGTAGCCGCTGGCGCTCACGCGTCCGTCTCGTGCAAATCCAGCTGTTGCTGAGCAGTTGTTGGCACTGAATATTGTGAGATGATAGCTATATGAAATTAAATAACAGAATTGCACAAACATTTCTCACCCATGGTATTTTCTCTTTTTAGCATATTTGTCTCAATATCTATTTTTAAAATTTATAGCCTTCAGAGAACTGCAGGATGTAGAGGTCTAATTCTATCTATTAATCTTCTCGTAGCTTTGTAACGTTGGGTGGGTGGTTTGTAGGTAAGAGAGAATTCATGCTGACTTATTCAAAGACTACTTGTTCCCAGACAGTTCTTTTTTTGATCCACATATACAATAAACACATAAGAAAGGCATTTTTGAAGTTCAAATTTCTCTCGGAACTGGCAGTTTAATAAGAAACCAGGGTTCTCAGTTACCTCCCTATTATAATTTATACAATACCAGTCTTTGAAAGGCAGACTGAAAAGCACAGACAGGTTTCATACTAAGGGGCTATCATCTAAATTTAATCAATACCACAAAGACAAAAGATCACAAAAATTGTATTCTGCAAATGCCCTTCGTGTAGTGTTGGAATAAAGTTGATGCCATGGATGGAGGTCGTTTCACATGCAAATTTGTTGAGATAACTCGTAAAAAGGGGGTCAGGGTAGGGGATTTCTTGTTGCTGGGGGAATGCAACAGTCTTGCTTTCTCCACACAGTGCTCACATGGTTGCCTATCTACTAATTGATTAATTGACCATCTATTAGACTTGCCTATTGTACTCTACTTTCCAGCAAATTAAATAATCCTGTTCCTAAATTGTTGCTAGTGGCAGTGGAGGTTCGGTCCCTTTCAGAAACATTGTAGTCTGAGGAGAGCTATAAATAGTGGCAGGTTATTTTTTTATGAAGCTTTACAATGAGTATCATAAATATCTGATTATTTTAATTGAGCCTTATTAAGATATTTCATCTCTAATGATTACATGGCAAATAATAAAATTGTATCTATTTAACACCTGTGCAAGGCAAAGTAGGTATTTATTACACAGATTTTAGTGTTAAGTAAAATACACGCAGTAACACCTTGGGGTTTATGTATTTAACACATAATTGTTGCATTTTATGTACTCGTCCCCAGCTCAAAAAACCTTAGAACAGTTATTTCAAGCAGCCACATGGTGCAGTGTAGGTTAAAGACCAGTGGAATATCCAAAATCTACTACAGTAAGCTTTTGAACCCATCACATTAATATGGACCTGTTACATAGCCACTTATCATCAACAAGCAGATTATTTAAATATTGTTAATCACAAGCATTTAGCTTTCATCAATTTAGCTGCCTCAATGAAAATTCCAGTGCTTCTTTCAGGCTGTGTTCAGTGTAAAGAATTACTACAGTTTTCTTATAAGCTTAGAAGCATCTGTAATATTATAGGGAAGAAACCAATATTCCAAGCAAGCAGTTATTTTCATCTTGAGCCTTCTGAATTTCCCACTAGAGAAACACTGGTGATTTTAGATGGGTTTAAAACACAAAAATTAAAGCTAAGTAAAAACAAGTTTGCAGCAACCTCAGTCAAGCATAAATGCTGACTGTGGTCCGTTGGTTATACCTCCGGTTGAGTAGAGTTGCACTCCTTGTAAATGCAGAGAGTAAGTACATTGATGTATCTCATGTAGTTGTCAACATCTTGATTTGTCATTTCAAATGCTGTATTTAATACGTAGTGCTCGTGCATGGCTTTGTGTTGGTATCCTGGCAAATTGATATAATTCCTGTTCTGTCTGAGCAGCTGAAACCCAGTGACCTGGCTCATTGAACTTGAACGGGAGGACACTTAGGGTATGAGCTCAGAAAGGGATTAGCATGATATGTAACTGGTTCCACACTGGTAAAGGAGGACACTACTAGATCCTTAGAGAGGTATAAGTGTATGGAATATAGAAACCACATCAGCCAGAGGGAACGCTTAAATTTATCAACTCTAGTGTCACGCAGAACTTCAGCAATGGCTTTCAGGATTGTGATTTACTGAAAGATCAGGAATTTCATTGCAAATGATGCAAAATTACAAGATGTCTAAATCTGCAGAGTTTAGATGTTGAGATATTAAGAAAGAGTCAAAGTATTATCTAGCAGAATGGAGCAAACTCTGTCTTAGGACTGAACTGTAACTGGATCTTGTTCTCATACTTACTGAATGAACTGCAGGTATTTTCTCACTTGGTCAGGCTTTGGTCGAAGGCAGAATCGTTTGAGGACAGTCTGTTCAAGATGAAAGTTGATCATGTACCATGAGACTGAGAAACTTACCTTAAGTGTCTTTCCAAAGAGCCCCATTCACTTATTTGCATTGCATATGCAGAGTAATAATGTCAAAATGCTGACTGTTATAATCTCTCCTTACTCCACTGTACCCTCTATTTCACTAAAGATGAATCTTACCGTGTGGATAGGAATCCAGATTTAGGATGTGAACCAGGAGTTCTGGATATGTCAATCCAGATTAGCTATAGTACTGCCCAGAAGAGGACACTTCATATAGAATTTAGCTTTCTCAAAATGAAAAAATATATCAATATCACTAACATGTATACAGCTTTCCATTTGTTGCCTCATTCTGTAGTCTCTTTTCATTACATTTGCAGCTTCAGGTATGAAATAATGTGATGACGGTGTTTTTCTTCCCTCTGCCTACTTTTCTTTATTGCAGTTTTGATAGGTCTGGGAATAAGTTTGGACTTGATGATCTTGAAGGTCTCTTCCAGCCAGAACAATTCTACGAGCAGCCACATGTTCTGATTGTATAGCAAAAGAATGCTTGCTGGGAAACCAGCTAATGAATTAAAAATAATAGTGAAAGAGACTGCTGTTTTTATGCAGCCATATAGGCATAGTGAATGTGTAATGTGGCAGCAATGAATATATTTTTGCTTTGAAATTACTTTCTCCTAGCTAGTAGAGTACTGGGACAGAAATGGAGGGAAGAAAAGGAGGAGATCCTGCAAAAAAAACCCCAAATTTGCTCACCACAAACAATACTCATGAATAAATACTCTAATTCAGATCAGCTTCTCTTGAAACCCTGTGGTAGTTATTCAGTATTCTACTTGCACTTCATTACTTAGAGTAAGCTCATTTAATTTCATTTCATGCAGTGTCATTTATGATGAAGGATTTGTTTTCTTTGACTTGTATTTTAGATTATTGTTTCTAATTTTCTTTTTTAATGTTTGGTCTGTTTTATCCTGGTTCTGCAGGTCCCAGAACTGTAGTCAGTATGGGTAAAGACTATTTAATAGTAGTGAATTAGTGAGTCTTTCACAACTTCATCTCATCCCACGTAGTATCTCCTCTATTTCACTGCCAGCCTCCTGAGAGTAGCAGAGAGATCCTATAATTTTTCAGGTCTACTTTGAGATCCCATCTTTTTTCATGCCATCTCTTGTCTCATTTTCTGGAAACCACAGTCCATTTTCCTTTTTAGACCACTTAGCTTTCATTTACAGATACTAATAGAGAAAAGCTCGTGACTTCCTTGCTGAAGAGGAGTAGTACCCTTTGTCTGAGGGAGTGCATTCCCTCAGCTCGCAGACCATGATATTTCCAGACTGAGAACAGAGTTGGTTGCTTTCCTGGTAGCCCCAGTACTGATAATGAGGACTTTCACACTTGCAGCCAAAGACAGTGGAGCACCCATGTGGAACTCGTGTAGGATTAGGAGCTTGTAGGCCTGGAGGCTAAGAACCCAGTCTGCCTTGATTAAGGCTTGTTAAGGATTCAAAGTCACGTTTTAATGGAGTGCATCATGATACAGGGATTTAGGGAAGTGCTTTCAGTTAACTGCCACTTATTTCTTGTTCTCTCCTCTCAAGTATGCTCCTGGCTCAAGGGGGACACCTCTCTTTGATCAGCTGTGCTAGGTGGCTTATATATCAAGCACAGCATAGGTTAGTAAATATGATTTTTGAAATGATTACAAAGTTTCCTGGAGTTTGAAGCCAGAAGAGACTCTCAGATCATCTATACCAGGTCATTAAGTTTTACCAAGGCTTTATTCTAAACTTAAAGGTGTTCATTAGACCAAAGAATTTTAGACCTCATGAGGTTTAACTGCGCTATAGGCAAAGACTGGAACTAATCCCTAATGCCCTTGCAACGGTAGGAAATTAATTAGATGATATGTGCCTGGATGATCCTAGAAAGTAATCTCGCTTACGGTGCTGAGGAAGGCGAAACAAGAAATAAAGGTCCAGCTCCACCTTCTAATCCCTGGATTTTTGTTATATCTTTATCATCAAAGATAGAAAGCTCTCCATTACTGGATATCTTTTCATTCTGTAACTACCTATGAACAGTGATCGCATTGCCTGAACTCTTTTTCTTTTATTACCTGAATACTTCTTAGTCTTGCATAGCAAAGTTTATTTCCCAGTGTCGGGATCATTTTGGTAACTCGTTTTTGAATTCTTTCTAGGAATTCCACCTGCCCTGTGAACCAGATTCTTGCTGTGATCAATCTTAGTGCAGGCCATTCAAGTACCTTGTTTGACATCGTTGCGTGCAAGCAAAAGTTGTTTACCTGTTTTCTCTGTACGTCACCTTGGGTCACATTTGCTGTTTTGTGACAGCTCTGCACAAGGGGGATCATTATCTGTGATGACCCCTCGCTAGGTATTTAAGAAACAAACTGGGCTAAGCATTTATCAAGGAAAACTTCTTCAGCAATAACTTTAAATTCTATAATAAAGGAAACAAACAATCCTCTCCTTTGCAGAGACAACTGTGCTAGTGACAAATGCAGCAACACTAAGTGGCTGACATTTGCAGAGCCTTTAGAAATCCTTGGTTCGATGTATTTAGCTCTCCATTTCTCAGCAGATTTCTTGTTTGATCTATTCTGGTAATTGTTAATGTTACTTGTCTTTGCATTGCAATTTTCTGTTCAGCTAGCTTTTCCAACTGCCTGAATCATCGATGTCAGCCACATGTTGAATGACTTCAATATTTAGTAATAATATTTCTTATTGATTTGATTTTCTTGATATTATTTGGATTTATAAGCAGTATTTTAGAGGCTTTGTTATTCTTCTGACAGCGTGGGTGTTTAACTTTTACCGTGAGCTTTCTGTACGTGTCATAAGGATTTTGTCCTTTAATGTAAAGTGTTTTGTTGCCTCTTTCCTTTTATGTTAATTGCATGTTTCATTGTCACTGTTTAAATGGATGCACTCCTTTTGGTTCCCACTAATGGTTAGGGTCAGAATACATTTCTAAAGATTCGGTCTGTCTTTTGAGATCTCTCTGAAAAGGAAACAGAGAGAGGAGCTGCTGCTACCGGTACTGAATTGAAACTTTGGAACAAATTCTGAATAAACCTGAAATGAAGCCAAGGCTGAAACACATTCTAAACACATTCATATGCATGTACCAGGCTCCGAGTGTTCTGCAGCAGTCTGAATGTAAGGTCTGGTGCCTTTGTTTTGTTTTTTTTTTTTCCTTTGTGAACCACATGTTTACTTGGAGATATGCCACCGGGAGCAGAATCTCTTTTGATCTCCTAAGATAAGCAATATCCAGTTAGGTTGGTGTTTGAAAAGATGGTATCCCTGGGAAATCTCAGTTATTTGTTGAGAGTGGCATATTTCAGTATGTGCCGTTCTTGCTGAAAATTGAACAGGCTTTGATTATATATTTTAAAAACCTGATCTGAATTTGAGTTGCTGGAGATTATGTGCAGGTGAAGTCCCATGGGAGTGGGGATTTTTGTGATGCAGAGATCTGTGCTCCGTAGGGCAGCATCCTGGAGATGGTTCAGGGAGTGTCAGTCACACTCCGATTGGTGCTGCCATCGGATAACTGTGTGTGTACCCACTTTTGATTCGCTTTGAAGCACACTAGAGGCATCCTGGCTTTGATAATCCTTCTAATCCACTCAGACTTCATATGCGTGACAGGGCAGCTGTTAAGACTGTGAGAAGCAATCCTGAAATGGTAATAGCAACTTTCTACTGCATCTCAGCCTTTGTTAGCTCCAGTTTGGATCCTCGCCACTGTGTTCCAATTGTGTTCTTAGTGTTTCCAAGTTGCTCTGCAAATGCTACTTGAAGGAGATACTTGGTCAATGAGCCTGTTTATAGGAGCTGGAATGTTTCCCTTTTTGTACAGCAGCCTCTTCCCTTCCTCAAGCACTGAAGTAGTTCTTCAAATAGAGAAGACTCAAATCCATTCATTTCATCTGCAGAAGAGTCAATATTTGTCTATAAAGCAATACATCTTGGATAGTTCAGCAGGGGTCAGCAAGCCTTCACAGTTATCAGCACAGACAAAGTTCACATTATGTAGCAGGGGTGTTTCACTGATTATTGATTCGGTTCAGGTTGCTTACTGATTTTGGGGGGGGAGGCTGCTATGCTTAGTTAATATCTCCAAGTTTCATTGCAACCGTCTGGCTGAGACCCACTGGAAATAGCACTGGGTTAAAGAAGATGTAAGACTTGGGCACAGCAAAGGGAAATGAGAAGCACTGAGGTTGTGAAGTCCTTTTCCCTGTTGTTAAAAGGAGAATGCAGTGGTGTAGAAGACAGCTGGTTTCACTTTCAGCTGCAGGAATTTTACCCATACGCAATTTCACTCATGGATGTGTTGATTTCGCTGAAAAAATCCAGTAGAAAGCTGTTGGAGAAAACAATTGACCACTTCTCTGTCCCAGTTGACAACAGTGAAAGGTAATCTAAGTTCAACCTCTGAGCGTGATCAGAGTGATCTTGCCCTGAGTGCAGAAATCCATCCTGAACTGCAAGGTCAACAAACAAGAATCTGCTCTCACTTCTTGTCAGAAAGCTAAATTTTATTAGAAAGTTTAAGTAAAACATCTTTCAGCAACAGAGGAACCTGCAGAGACCTGCCACAAAATAGGATTGTCATCCAGGCTTTTGCTTGAGGCGTCAGTCTTTAAACTGGGTGAAAGGTAACTTGCTAGTCAAAGGCAAATTGTGACTCTTATTAGTGAAATGTAATGAAATAAACATCAGTGGCAGAAATATTGCCCTTGTTGTAAATGAAAAGGCAGATGTTTACATCAGGTGTGCTTTTGGTTTTTGAAATCAGGAATGAAAAAATAGTAGGTGAGGCATTTCTGACTTGGAGCTCACGTGCCTTTGCAAACCCATGAGAACAGAATATGACAATATATTAATGACTAGCAGTGTGGTTCCACCTTCACACGTCTCCACTGTCTTCATAATCCAGATTTCTGAGTCTTAAGTTTCACGTTTATGACTCTAGGAGAAAATTTCAATGGGAAAGCATCTTCACCTCAGATGTGTGAGCTTTCTATATCACGGGAAATAGTAGTATGGAATGTCAAACCATTGACAGAGGAAGGGCTTAACCAACTGACTTGATGGACAATAAGAAAACAAGATCTGTAAATCATTAATAATGTTGAGACAATGCTTTATGTGCCTATTAACAGTTAATTATTCTCACTTCATACTCTAGTTCTTACGTACACGTACAGTTCCAGATTACATTGTTCTGTCTGAAAGAGCATCATTAAGATGTGTAAGATCATCCTCTTTGTACTGTTATTCTGTATTTCATTCAAGTAATGGTGGGGATCTTTTCTCCAACATTAATTAATAAACTCGTTGGTTTTCCCTCTTCAGAACCACTGTTCCCTTCATTACTTAACCATAATGGGAATATAGCAAATTACTTGCATTGTACAGAGCCTTAGAAACCCAGTCCTGTCTTAAGGATTACAACATGGAAATGAGCTATCCATAAATATTAAAAATTATCTGCTGCTCACAGATGTTCCCTCTGCTTATCTGCAAAATTTCTGGATCAAATGTTCAATATGAATATGTTAGTATCCACTAAAGATTGCTGTTGGCAGTATATGTGTTGATATCAGCAGGAAATAAATAGGAAAACATTAAAAGGTATAAAACTTTAAAACAATAGCTTAAAGGTGTTTTATAAACTACAGATGGCTTATATCGTTCGAGTGGATGTCTGGTGTAGAATGAGAAACAGAGAAGACTGGAAAAAGATGTGGCAATGACTGGCAATAATGGGTCCCGTGCAATATGTTGTATTTAAAGTAGAGATAAGCAAAATGAAAATTGCTGCTCTTTTCGTGTGCAGACAGTGAGGCTGTGCTCATGGCTGTCAATAAGAGCAGCCCACCATTTTTTAATATAATACTCTCTAGAATGAAACTTATCACTCTGCATCCTCTCCAAAAAGGTGATGCTATCAACAATAGATTGATCCTTTTTTCTGTGCTCACTCATGAGTCTCAGTCATTGACTTTACATGAAGAGAGCGTTCACGTCATGTAGAAAGAACTGACAATCTCTGTAAAGAAAAGGGGAGCTAGATGAGGCAAAATTTGTTCTGTGAAATTATTGGTATCATTGGTAGTGCCCAAGCTCCTTTCTACATCGGAGAAAAACAGAACATTTTTGGTTTGGGTTTTTTTTGTTGTTACTGGTTTTTTAAATGATTAAAAATACTGGAAACCTCTGCCATCTATCTAGAGAATGAAGAGCATCTGCCTCTTTCTAAAACTGAGTCAAGTTTTAACACAGGTCCTTACCATCTCATTACTGTTTGGTTTCCTTTCTTGTGAAGGGTCGTGCAGGTTAGAACAGCTGCTTTGCCTCACTGTGGTGGTCAGTGAGATGAAGCGCGTGCAGTGCGTAGCCCACAATTCTGTACCCAGTTGGACTGATTCAAAGGCACCATGGAGTGATGAAATGATGCAGAGTAAAGAGGACCTTGCTGATGATGGTGAGTGAACTGGAGCAGTTTGTGTTACAATTTAATGGGATCTCTGCACCTTACACGTGTAGCTGTTGCCCGTGTCTAGAAGGTCAAATACCATTTCCATGGAACACCTAAAGTGAAGGCTGCCACAGAGTGCAGTAGCAACCATTTTCCCTCCTCTCCTTCTCAAGGACCAGGCATTTAATGAGCAGTTTGTGAAGACCACACTCTTGTCTGCTCTGTGCTCCTCTGGTGCAAACAAAGGACAAGAATCTGAGCTGTAGATTTTATTTTATAACCATTTCCCTGAGACTTTAGAGCAAAGTTTTTTCCATTTTTTTCAGCATTCGTTGAATCCAACCTTGCAAGCAGAGGTGGTTCAGGTGTCTCAGTGTGGTGACATTAGCAGTTTTGCTTGGATTTACTTCTGTAGATGCTCTAGCAGCTATACTGGGAGAATTTCCTTGAATAGCTGACATCATGTCTCCTGCTCTCCAGTTGCTGTCTGTTGGGAATTTGTCTCACCATAAGGTCTCTCCTCAGGCAGCGTGCAGTCTACTTACCCTTCTTGGCAATGGTTTCACCAGCTTGCAGGATCACTTGTTAAAACCCAACAGGCTAGTTGCATATATGGTGTAGTGGGATAGTTGTGTCAGACTGGAGCCTCTTAATCCAAATCTTCATCACAGAAATGCCAGTAAGTAACAGAGTTGCACGCTCAACACTGGAGCAATTATTACTTAGACATTAATGCCCACAAAGGCTCAGTTCCCACCTGAATGCTCAGATAAAGCTCCCTGTATTAGGAGCTGTGCTACAGATATTTAAGAGACAGAGATCTACGCAGGGATACACAGCATACCTAACGTGCTTCTAAAAGACAATCAAAATTGCAGCTTCAGAGAAATAAAAGTGCTCAATGATGTAATCTTTAGTTACACTTTGGACTGGTGATACAATTTCAAAGGTGAAATTTTTATTAACCAGAACCTGTGTCCAAGTGGTAAGTTTACTAAATTCCCCAGGTAGAAAGGGTACAAGCAAAACAAGTGTTTGTCAGTATAAAGCTTTTGCAAATGTTCTCCAGAGAAAGGCCTTTGGGTCAGTTTAGTCAAGCAAAGCAGCCAGTGGATTTGATGGAGAGGTATTGAATTCCACATCTTCTCATTGTGAAAGAAAGAACTTGGTAGGGAAAAAAAGAGGAAATTTGAGGGTAAGACAAAGGTGCAAATGGGAGATACAGAAAAGAAGCTTCAGTTTTAAAATATTGTAAATAATATTGTTAATGCTGCTTTGAAAATTGCTGGAGGGGAGGAGGAGTTCCCCATGCTTGCGTTCAGGAGTCCTAGATGGTTTGGCTGTGACTATACCACGAGTCAGGTGCTCTCCAGTAAATCCCCATCTCAGTGTCCCACTGGTACCAACAAGCAGACTTGCTGGAGAGCACCATGACCCCTTGCTGGTGTCTGTCTGCATTCCCTGCTGAAGGAAAACCGTGGTGTCATAGGTGGGGACCAGCCTGTGACTATGCCTCATGCCTCTTTATACTTAAACCACAGTACATGTGATCGTACGTCTAGTCCCTGGAGCTTCTGAGCTCTCCGCGCTGCTGTTCAGACCACGCGAAGCAAACGGGCACACTTAGAAACCTTGTGTGTATTCATAGCTTTTATATAATCCCTGAGTGACAAAAATCACCGAGTACTCCAGGTGATGTTGTAAAATATGTTTTGTTTTCTCATGCTAGTCAAAAGAAAATTCTCTACAGGTAATTGAGCTCTAAGTATATAGCAAATACATGACATGGTAAATGTGCTGTTCCACGTCAAGGGCAAAATATACAGTAAGCTGGTTAAAAATGCCAACGTGTGACCTTTGGAATTCTAATTTTATACAGTTAATAACATTTTTAAAATGCTGAACAAAAGAGATGAGTTAACAAAAAATAATACACTAGTTACCTCACGTTATTTCATTCTCTCAGTAATTTCATCTTTAGAGCCAATTCAATGCACTATACTACGGTCTCTGGAGTAGTTTCCCTGGAATTCAGACTAAAGGCTTTCAGACGTTTTGTTTCAATGGCAATTAATGCTATATTATGCATGGCTCCTTGCTTTTATCATCTAAAATAAAAATAAGTTAAAAACAACAAAAAAGCAAACGTGCAGGAGGGGTTTTTTAAGTGGAATGAAGGGAGGGATCTATTTCTCTAACAAGAACAAGTGGAGAATACTGACAATATAAACTGACCTTGCTTATTCAGTACACAGTTAATGCACAAACCCGCAGACAAAGAACTGGAGAGTCTTATGGTAAAAGCCTTGGTTCTGGGATTGTTTTTTACTGTCAGTCGTTACTTTCCTGTTCACAGATTCAAGGCATCTTCTGCCTTCAGGCACTTAAGGGAGAATCCTTGTGCCCCAGAACCCGTGACCATCGTTGACTTCAGCATCTCCCAAAACACAGCTTAAACATGACATAGATAGTTCCTTGTGCAGCTTTTGATCCATACCTTAACCCAAAGCTTCCTCTTCTTGACAATTAGGATTTTGCAGGACAGATTCTCAAGCCTTCTCCTGCCTGCAGAAGGGTAGAGAGGGAGGAAAGCTCACCCTATGAAACTGTAGGGCAGAGCTGTGTTTAGCCTCTGAACTAGCCTGGTTTGTACTCCTTGAGGGTAACGACAGGGAGGAGATATGGATGCCTCCAAAGATCTGTAAGAATGAGGCCTCATCACTTGGTAACATCTCCATTTGCTCACTGATTTTAGAGACACACTGTGGCAAATCAAGAATTTAGGAGCCTGAAGTTTAAGGTCTACCTACTCAGATGAGACATGAGGGGAGAAAACACTATAGCCTGCTAATTGCAAAAGTCTTTGCAGAGCAATTGCAGTCAGTATCATTTGAAGTAGCCCTGGATGCTTCATCCTCTGAAGCATTTCACCCCCTAGCCAGATTCAGGAGAACATTTTAGTGTCCTGGAGCACAAATGCAGCATTTATCCCCTGATTGCAATTTGATTCTATCTCAGCTATGTCAAGAGGTTAGTGTTTCTTCTCAAAATATCACAAAACTTTCATGCAAAGTTTCCAATTGAGTTTATTCACTTTTAGTCATATTAAAACCGTGCCCAAAATAGCTCTGTGCATATTGTAGGTACCACGAAATCTGATAAATCTCATTGTCATGATATTATAACACTGCTATGAAGACAGAGTGGGAACATCTGTGATTATTAAATTGTGTTATTTTTGAAGGTGTTCTGGATAACATTTATGAGTGTTACAGAACTGCACCAAATTGAAACACCCTCGAGCTGAAAAATCAATTTCCTTGGAGCTACTGCATGGAAACATGAGACTATAGCCCATTAAATGTTGACTTTCATGTATTAGAGTGTTTTGCAGGGGTTCAGAGTTTTCTGATAATACCTGATGCTTCCTTATAAATACATTGAGGTTTTTAAATGGGAACATTTTAAATGTGATTCTTCATCTGTATTGTAATCAAAGCTTGCTTGTGTCCTCCAAAGTAAGGTACTCAAAGAGCATTTCACTGTCAAAAGGCAGATGAAAAATGTTTACCCATGTACAAAAAAACCCATCACTTTCACATGTTTTTATTAATGCACCATTCAGGCAACATAGAGAGTAACAGGCATTTCAGTAGCTTCAGAATCCGTTTGAAAATCATAATCAATTGGGCAAATAGTTCACTCTGCTTTTATCCGAGTGCTATTTTTTTCTGAATAACGATGGAATAAAGCACGTGTCTTAATATACTCTGAATAGATGCAAATCCAAGAGCTGAGCTCAATTCTGTCTCCTGATCCAGAAGATACCATGCCAATACAGAATTAAATTAAGCAACCCATTGTAGTTTTCCAGGCACTGTGCTGCTTTTTCTAATTAAAGCTGAAGGTGAGATT
Source organism: Chloroceryle amazona (assembly GCA_027560015.1). Classification (NCBI taxonomy): domain Eukaryota; kingdom Metazoa; phylum Chordata; class Aves; order Coraciiformes; family Cerylidae; genus Chloroceryle; species Chloroceryle amazona. Next base: position 49,854 of record JANHFX010009179.1, read on the forward strand.
GTTGTACTGAGGTTGCTAAGGAGCCTGGTATTTTTAACTGCTAATCCAGTGGGAAGTTTCCCCCTTAAATTTCAGAATTCCAGGTGAGTATAATAGGTTTTGGCATTAAACAATATACTTTTGTCCTTGTTTCTTGCTTAGTTCATTAAAAATTACGTCTGGATAGGAAGGCATTTTCTAGTCCCGTAAGTATTTTTGAGGTCTCAGGTTTTCCTGTCTTGTTAGAAGAAAGAGTGGTCCTGAATCTTCCATAAATCACACATTCAAAGAGCAAATAAAATTTCCCGAGTCAAAAGTCTTTAGACGGTTTGATAATTTCAGGTCACCTTCAACATTTTTAATTTTTTCTTTTTGTCTTCATATAACATACTTAAGTGGTTTGTTTTGGTTTTTAAATATCAGTTTAACTGAGTTATTCCTTAGAACAGAAATAAAGCTTTCAGATAATTTCTCCCCAAAGTGAATTTACTTATGTATAAGGACAGCAATAAGTTTGATCTTTCAAGAATGCAGCCTGGACAAAGCCATATGAAATGTATACTGACAGGCTAGAGTCATTTTTTTTCTAATCCTATAATAAAAGTTCTTTTGCACTGCTGTAGAAATTGTGCTATCAGAGGTGGCTACACTTCAATAGACTGAGGGAGATGGTGCTGAACATTCAGTCTGCAGAATATTCAGTAGATTAAGACACGTGCTTTGTGCTGAATACATTTGTTAAAATGATATTACATTATCTGTGCTTTTCCCACGTTGTTTTGAGTGCAACCTGATATCTTAAATAAGAAACCATCTGCAAGGCAATTCTGCTCCGTTGCTGACACGATTTCGAGTAGCAGAATCCCAGAGCTACATTAGCAGCCCACGAGGAAAGAAAAGCATTGCTGTTACTCCATCCGTAGTGACCAGAAATTCATGGTGGCTTTAAGAATACTGTCCTTAAATTCTGCCCTTGAAAATATTCTCAACTGATGCATCTCCAAAATTACTCTAATTAAATCAGGAAAAAGTAGAGGTGTCAGTTACCATTTTCTGTTCCTGCTCTGCCTGGATTCCTCCCAAGAGAGTTTCATATATAGCTGCTCTCCCAGTCACCATCTCTAAACGGGTCTTTTTACAACAGCTTAAACCTAAACATGTGTGTGTCCATTTATCTGGAGCAGTGTCCTCGATGTCTTTTGGGGGGCTTTGTTAAAAAAATGCATTAGGGTCCCCTGCGTGCATTGCAGAGGGAGGCAGAAACCTTTTCTTTCCTGTAAGCATTGACAAACTGGCACAGGTTTGTGTGTGTTTCAATGCAGAGAGCAAGAACAGTTTAAGGGTATGAAAAAGAACATAACTTCCTCTTGGTTTGTATGATCCTCAACACTGGACACTTTGAGAACACTTTGAAGACACGTTTAAGATTCACTTGGCCAGGGTGCTGGGCCATCTTCTCTAGATCCTGCTGTTGCCAAGAGCAGTTGGACCAGATGCTCCTCGACCCTTCCAACTGGGTATTCTACGATTCTGTGATTGCCTCCTGTGAGGCAAAATACCTGTTCCTTTTGCCTCGCTGAATTGTGATTTATTTTAGCAAGGTAATAAGACAATATTCTTGGCTAGGAACACAAACTTTCTAGATTGTCTCTGGTGAACTTCCACGATCCTTTAAATCCTAAGGCAGAAGCGTTTGGATGTTTATTTCCAGAGTTCCAGGACAGAAAACCATGGAAGCATGGATGCTTCTGGTAGATCAAAACTATATTGATTGCATCTAATTAAGAAACGCCGCAGATTTTCATCCTGAGATTGAGATCTTTGCTCTTTCAAGAGGGGAGAACCAGGCATACGCTGTGTGCAGATGAGCCTAAAGGGCAGGAGCAGTCACAACACACAATGGGGAAAAGAAGCATCATATAAGAAATTACAGAGCAGGACATCAAATATTGCAAATTATTTTTGTAGAACAGTTACAACTCTAATATTAGGGGCCAGGAACTTTAAAAATATATTTCAAAAACTGAAATTTGAATAACTAAAGTAGCAAGTCCCTTCTCCTTAAGAGGCCAGTGAGAAACCATATTCAAACTATTAGATTTTATAGGGTTTTATTGCACTCATTAAGTATGGTGTTAATTTCTGTTCCTCAGAAAACACACACCAAAACCACTCCATGTTATCACCCACCAGAAAAAATAGTGCTTGTTTAGTGGTAATATCCAATTCAACCTGAAGTTGAACAATATTATCTGTACATTAGCTTTGAAAGCATCTGGCCCGCTGGGGTGGAGTTTGTACTTGGTATAAGATTTGCTGAAAGGGTGATGTCTGATAGAATATTTGTGGGTGGAGATAGTAACATTCTTAGGATCAAGGCTTCCATGCTAAATATGACATTAAAAAAAAAATTATAAAAATAAAAAATGGGTTCTGTGTTACAATAAAATCAAGAAAAGGCAGGAGAAAGAGAGGAGGAGGACAGAGAGAAAATGATTACGAACCACACAATGGCAGCTACTCAAAATAATTAGAAAATGCCTGTGGGATATAATGATTCAATGTCTTTTTCTGTTTAAATCAGGAACCGTACTTGAGTTTCTCAGTCCCACATGAGCTACCTCACTGCTCTATCTCATATATTCCGGTCCGAGTGTAAGGACTGAAAAAGAAGAAAGCCTTTCTTCCCTTTCTGGCTGGTAGATTTAAATTCATCTAACTTCACACTTGCACAAACACTTTTGTGTCAGTGTAGGGGTGTTTTTGACTGAAGGATTCCAAGCAAGGTCTACACAAGCTTATCCTCAACAACGTACAATTCGGCTGCTTATCTCAGAGCCGGGTGACCTGACCTTTACATTGGTGGTTATATGTCTAAAAACTACCCAGCAGCTTCTTAATGACTCCAATTTCAAGTCAGTAGCCAGTGGTGCAAAAAGCAGTAAACCAAAGAGCTCGGTGGAATGTTATGACAGTACCAGCCTACAGTGAAAGGCTCAAAGTGAAAGAATACTAGGAGTAAACTCAATGCTTTTCTACAACTGTAATTAGGAGAAAGGGGAAAAAAAAGAAAGAAAAAAAAGAAAAGACAAATAAGGAAGGAAAAAAAATAGACAGATGGAGTTCAGTTGGCTAATTTTCTACCTGACTGCCTGGATGAAAAACAGAGATGTGCTGACCTTGCCCATCTGGATTTCTTAGAAGTTCAAATAGTCAGTCTGCTCCGGTTAACCAAAAAGCCGAGGTTGAATAGTTACTAAGTGAACCCTAATCACCCATAAAATGTTTCTTAGAATTACAAAAAGGTCAGAGATGTTCCTTGCAGGTATGCTCTGCTATTCATCCTGAAAATATCTTTCCACTATCAGATGGGTGACCAGCTTTAGCTGGCATGAGAGCAGAATCCAAATTGTCACCACAAGCTGACAGTGAACTTTTCTTTTTGTATTGCTCCCACAAATTTCAAACTAGCTCTGTACATCACTGGCTTTTTTTTCACTTCCACATTTCATTTCCCAGACCAAAGTACAAATATGAACACCTTGAGACCAAGAGTGCTTTCTTAGATTAGGTTACCACAAGTGAATTAAGACCTCAGCTCCTCTTTACTGTGCCTTTCTAACCTAAGCAGAAAATGGAACTACTGAAAACACTCCATTTCCAATTCAGACCTTTTTATTTGTCACATTTTGATCAAAAATTACTTATTATCATTATTGTAAAACATCTTAAATTCTTCCATCCTTGAAAAGTCCTGTTAATACCTTATGTAATGCTAATCTTCATAATCTCTCTTGTCCCAGTAAAAACAATTTCTGCATTACAGTGGAATTAACAGACGGAGATGGTTAACTGGAAATTAATATAGATGGATTGGCTGAATGGTGCACCTGACTTTCCACACAAAGTTCTCTGATGCATTTCCCTTTCTCTTATGCTAAGCATCACTGCAGGCATCTGGAAACGTCCATTTTTGATATATTGAGCAAGTTCCTGAAGGTGTTATTTTCTAGAGTTTCAGGTCTCCAGCCCCCCTTCTCTGCTGGGGAGGAATCTTCAGGTGATAGAACAACTGCTGTAGCTTAGCCCCAGATATGGGCTAAACATAGACAACGTCATTTGTCGAGAATTCAAACGCCTATCGAGAGTTTGCTTTTGCTTCAGGTCATAAAAGTGATCCTAGTTCTCCTCACAGGAGCAGTGATTTATACAACAGATGCCAAAGGGATTTTTCTGACTCTCAGACTTGCTCAGGACTGACAGCTGGAAAAGTCAAGTGTTCTCCATTACTGCTCATTCCAGAGCTCAGCATGAGTGGGAGCTCCTGACTTAAAAAGAAGAAAGGTGCTGCAGATGTGTTATAACACCTCTGAGAGTTGCCACTTCATGTCTTCAGATGATGGAGTTTAAATTTTAAGAGTCATTTATGGTAGATATAAACCTTTGATACTGTCCTGTAGCAAATATTTACATCAGCAGAACTCTCAAACTCTGCCAGCTTTTGAAAGCATAGGCTTTTCTTCCTGTTTTTCTTCATTAAATATCTCTATTAGGGGGTTATTCTAATTTATTTCAGTCAAATGAAAAAGAGAAAAACTCCAGACTTTGTGCCATCAATATCCAGAGACACCTGACATCACTGAGTCTCCCTGCCTGTCAGTAAGGAGGAAGGAATATTTTTCATAATCTACCTGTTTTTTTTTCCTAGTTGTTTGAGTAGTCCTGACAGTTTTAGTTTCCTCTGCACCTTTCAGTCATGCCAGGAAGGCTAAACAGTATCAGGATCATTCTTTTACCACATGCTCATCAAATTGTCACTGTTCTTCTCAGTGCCCTGAATTGCCTGTGCTTGCATGCTGTGCGTTAAATTGTTACATGTCACTTTGGCAATTCAAGTATTAACCATGTACCTATCACTCTTGCTTTAGAGATTTATTCCTCTGAGCTATTTACATCTTGGATTTATTAAAGGGTTGGGAACAGCATGATTCCAGCTGCTACTGCTCACTCTCACAAGTTGTTTATTTTCTTCTGTGCTTTCCTGTTTAGGATTCTTGGCCATCTAATGGAGTGAAGGACAGGTCCATGTGTCTTGGCCACCCATGAAGATATAACTTGTTTTGCACCTCGAGTAAAATTGGTCTCACTCATGCACTTCCCTGTAAATTCTACAGGCATTTGTTTCTACTTCTCTCAAGCAAACCTCTTTTGGTTTTCAGTTGATGCTGCCCAATCCTAATAAGTATTTTTTAACTTCTCTGAGCTATTGACTGTCACCTTTTCTGTCCTTTTTTTTCACATTGGCTTTTGCATAAGTAGCCTTTGTGAAATTTCACCAGTTCTGTGCTTGCTCTGTGGCATTTCACAAGGAGCTCATGTACTGAAAGAGTAGAAATGTCACCTTTCTCCAAATGCCTGTTGCTATTGTTGCTGCTTTATTTGACATTTCTGTCATTCAGCTAGTTAATATTACTGATAAAAAGGGGAGATTTGGACAGTCATGACCTTATTACATCTCCTTAATACAGAAGTGATGAGGTCCACGGTGCCTAAGCCTAGGAAATGGACTTCTGAGGAATGTAGCATTATATCTGACAGTGTGTTCTCAGCTGAGAAAATGTGAATGCTCTGTGTTGAAAAATGGGCGACCCACTGTGTATCTGAGACAGTGCCCCAACAGTAAACTCCATCGTGCTTAGGATGTGACCACATTTACAGGTTCTCCCAGTTTATCATATACTGTAAACCAATATTTGCCTTGTCTCTAAGACAAAAAACACCCAAAGAAACTGTTTGGAACATTCTAAAACATTTAACTCCTTTTTATCCTTCTTCCCTCCCCCAGTATTTTTAGCCTTATTTCCTTCTGGTCTATCTCTACCTGTGGCAAGTGTGACTGATCTGTTTTATTAAGTCAGTGAGGTTGTGCTCAGTATTGGTGTACGATTGAAACTTGAGTCCTTCCTATCTTTGGGAATTCTTAGTCCTGAAATGACTGTGGATTATCACAGCTTACTCTCATGTAGAAGGAAGGAAACTCCTAATCAGCATTGCCATTAATGCTCACGATTGTGAACTCTGGGTTCTTGGAGCATCTTTTCACATGGGCTTGAAACTGGCTGATGGCCATTTGATAAAACTTTTTAACTTGCCAACAAGGGGTTTTAACTTCCCCTTCTTTATTGTGAAATAGTAGAATTATTTGGAGTAGAAATGAACTTTTAACTTAAAAACACTATGACAAAATATTTACAAATGTTAAAGCACTACCAGATTTAGCATGCAAATATTTATTTATTTTTTAAATAACATTAGAAGATGCTTTTAGAACTGCAAACAGAGACCTCAGAAATCCTGCAGTAACACTGCTAACGATGAGAGTTAAGTTCTACTCACTGAAATATGAATCTTGTGCACTTGTGTTACACTTTTGCCAGCTCTCCTTCAGGTTTCCCAATGGTTACAGAACTTGCTGGCTCATTTCAGTAACATTTAACAGAGACAAAGTTCAGCTTCTAAAGGTCCTAGGAGTAAACGATAATGGTAAGCAAGAGCCCCGTTACTCCTCTGTGGGAAAAGCTGCTCTATTTGGCATTCTGGCTAAATCAGTGCCACCCTGATAAGCACAGGTTCAACTTCAAATGAAATAAAATGTAAACTTCCTCTAGTCCAAGTGGTGAGAGAATACCAAGGACTGACAGAAGATAGTTTTGAAGGGAGAGGATCTGAATAGAGAGAAAACACTGCAAAATAATTCTGAGGATGCTTGATGTCTGTAAGAAACCAGACATCACTGGTCCTACTGCTCATTGAATAACTCTGTCCCTTCCTTTATTTCCACTGGTGAAAACCATGTTTGCACAAGGCCAGTCATTTGTTTTGGATCTAACTAACTACTCAATGGACTTAGTAAGTACACTTCCATTGTTCCAGGCAAAACACGTTGAGAGCCCCATCAGATGCTCTGGAAAATCCATTAAGTCTAAAAATTGATCAGTCAACACTGCTAGAAAGCCAGTGTGATCAAGACAAAGTTATTTTATCAACTCCTGGAAAGATGTCTTAACTTCTTGTCTGTGACCAAGCCATAGGAATCTAGGGGAGTATGAAAATTAAGTGCAGTATAAACTTAGAAGCCCTGTGTGTGTCTTGGAGCTGGATTAGAAGCCAACTCTTAGGGATTATAGCTAAATATACACACTGAAGCTTTTTAAAACATCCTTTTCTCTCTGTTGGTGAACTGAAAGGATAAAGCATTCAGCTCTCTAAAAAGAAAACTGAGTAGTTGTCCAGCTCCACGAAAACGAATCAGAATTGGTCATCTGAATTCCCTGAGCAACTTTGAAATCATCAGTCATTCCTAACTATAAAAATGAGTACTATCTACAAAATATAATTCTTCGAGTACTAATAGCACCTGGGACTAAGTTGAGCATAATTTGGTACAGTAAAACTAGTGATTTTATTTTTATTTAATAAAACAGAATGAATCTTTATTTTATTTAAATGTCAGTGAAGAAATAGTTTTGAAATATATTGATGCTGTCATAAATTAGGTCAGGAAACCAGGAAAGTAATTCACCATATATTAAACATTTACATCCTAATTCAAACTACAGTAATCATCTGCACAGTGAAGAGAGAAGGACTCCAGCCAAACTCCTTTCATTAAAATGCTGAGTCATGTTATCTGGCTTACTGTAGATTTCCTGGTGCTGTTTCTCCCTGGTTTCACATACAGTTTTCCTTCAGTCATCTGTCAAACTGCTGGAAGCTCTGGGGTCAGTTTGACAGTAAATTCTAATCAGAGCCCTGCCAAGGATTGAATCTCCTGCACTTCCCTTGCCTTGCTTTAGTAGGGCAAAAGACAGCGGTTCGTGTTTAGTCTGCGAAAGGTACAAGATTCCATAGACTAATTTCATTAACTAGTGGCTTCTAACTTCTCCTTCACTGCTTTCCTCTAGCTACTAAATGTACATGCAGTAAAGGCTTCCTTCTTTCTGCCTCTCCCTTTGCTTCGTTGCAGCCTTCACTCTTCTCTCTCACAGGGGAGAGGCTGATGAAATGAAGGGAAAAAAAAATGTCCTGTCTTCTTTGTTATACAGAATGACTGGCATCCAGAGTTTTAACTGTTCTGGGACAAGGAAAGAACTAGAAATAGAGGTTAAGCAAAATATCTCAGGAGATATTTTAAGGTAAACAGGAAAGGAATGTGAAATGGGGAAATAAGGCAGTGAAAAATTGGAATTAAAACTCAGAAATGAAGAGTTGAGGGAAGGCAAGAAGAGACAGACAGAATTTAAAAGGAAGGGAATAAAGGGATATGAAGGAGCGGCAACATTTGGAGGAAGCAGAGACAAAGAGGTTTAATGGATCATGTTATTTAATCAAGCAATAGTTCCAGGGATTCTTGGAAGCTTCTGGAGAATTCAGTGTGTTTCATAAGGCTGAATGGGTCTGAACTCTGATGGGAATATCAGTTATTCAGATGTCAGTGAGGGTTTAAACGTGCAACTGGGTAATAAATTAGAGAAGGCATTACAATAGTTCAGAAGTACTTTCTGGCAATCAACGTTCCATGAGGAAAAAGTGAAGGATTTAAAGAATTTCATTCCCACTTCTATTGGAAGACTCCTCTGCGTGGTCCTCCTCCCTCTCAAAATCCCAAATCAGATTTGCAGCAAAGAGGGAAGATAGGTTGTGTCTTACCAAAAGGGAAAAAAAAAAAGTAGACTGAAGTAAAAGTCCCATGTAATGAGGAAAATAATGAAGGAAAATTTTGAAAATAAATTGAATCCACTTGCCATGAGAAAAACTTGGTGTTTTATTTTACCACACATTATATACTGAAAGTATATAACCAGCAAAGCATAATGTCTTGAACTAATTCAAAAGAGACCTTGGAGAATCTGAAATTTCATAAACAGCTACTCAGCATTACTGGAAATTTCAAAATGCCTTTAAACCCAGAACTAGTCGAAGGAAGGAGCCATGCACAGGCTGGAGGACAGCACAGATAGACCAGCAGAAATGAGGAAACAGCCCAAGTTCATTTTTGGTTTATTGCACATAAGATTTGGTGCCAAATAGTTACAATAAACTGCAGAATGTTTAAATGCAGTATATAAACTTGAGAAGCTGAGTATGGAAGGCACGTTCTTTATGGTATGTAGTAAATTACAATTCTGCAGTCCTAGCAGAGCGCATGCCATCCCTTCTCAAAACATTTTTAGTACTTTTATACGCTCGGTATTGTGCATAATTGCCTCAGTGAGAACAGTTGCACATCTATTTGCTAATAAAGAGCATTTCTACTCCAAGGCAGAGTAAAGATGTTGCCAACCTAGTATCTCTACTTGTTGTCCCATTTAGTTGTCTCTCTATCTACCCAGTCTCTAAGCAGAAGCGTATCAGCAGTGAATTCCATTACAGTAGTGGGTATTGTTTAGAGTCCTGGTTTGTATTTTGCACTTTGCTCTGTTCTAATCTGCTTCTTGCACCAGCAATGTGATCCCACCAGCTCTTCTCTGCTTTGAACCTTTGAGCCTCGTACGGGGCTCAGCAGTAGCCTCTCAGTGGGGCACAGGAAAGGAGGAAGTCGGAATTTTGCTGCTGCTGTTCCACAGAAGATCTTTTCCTCTGAGTTCCTGTCATTACAGATTATAGGAATTTTGGTTTTGCTGTAAAATAGCACAGGACGGGGAGAGAGAATCATCTGAATTTATCCTGAGTTGCATTGCAATTATTTTGAAAAGCATGTCAATAGTCATTCCTCTGAACGCTTCCATTGGAATTGTCAAGCAAAAAAGTAAAATTGAGTCATGTGAACTCTGGTCTTTAAAAGTAGGTTTCTAGATTTCTACTTACAAAGAGTGGTCTGCTAAGTTTTGACAATCCAGAGGTGCTGGGTTTTTTTCATTTAGGAGTCCGCAAAGGAACAAACAAAAGCTCCCTGGATTTAAACAGCTTTGCTTTCCCTTCTTTTTCCTCTTTCCTTTTTTTTTTATAAATAAATGAAAAAAAAAATATCTGCACATACAACAGGTGTTATCCACCCACAAAAGTACCCTGAATTAAAGACGTTTCTAGTGGCATTCGGGTTTTAGTTAAACTGATGACTAGATAAGAGTTGTTATTCTACCTTTGTTTTGCTTGAGGAGTAAGAACACAGTACCAAGGATGTCATTTCATAGCAGCAGCACCATACCCCAGAAACTACAAGAGGTTATGGGCAAAAAGCTTTTAATGGCCTTCTACAAGGTATAAAGTACCAGAATTACAGTGCAAGGAGTGGGGTTAGTACCATAATAATCAGTTTCTCCTTAGATCCAAAAGCATTTTTGGAAAGAGATCAACCAAAAGTTAAAAATGAGTCTCAGTTTCTTGAGTTTCACGTGGCTATTTCTGTTTTGACCAGATGGATTTAGCCTTCCATTATTACAGTGTTAAAGATCTCTTTTGTACGTGCATATTCCAATTTTCCCAGCCTTTTAAGGAAGAGTCTTATTAAGGAGCACCTGAAAATATTAGCTGAGATGCAAGAGAAAAGTATAACTGGAGGGAAAGAAATTGAAAGAGGGTGCGTGGAGCATCAGAAAGTTATTCTAACTTTCACTCTGAAGATTTCAAAGCTTTCAACTTTATCTACTCTGGCAGCAACACTTGTGATGGCTTTTACAGTTTTGACCTCATTTTACTTTTCCTGTAGCTTGTCTAGGTTGGGAGTAATGGTGGGGGGGTTGGTTTCCTTGTGATACGTTCCTAGGTCCCTCCTGGAGACAATTTTCCATATATCCAATGTGTAAAACTTCAACAAGAACAATTCCCTGTAATTATTGCAGGAAACATTGCAGGTATAGCTCACTGATTCTGCCTTCTAGTCCCACTGTGAGGGTGGTGGACACTGGAACAGGCTGCCCAGGGAGGTGGTGGAGGCCCCATCCCTGGAGATGTTGATGTTGGGGCTGACAGAGCTCTGAGCACCCTGCTCTAGTTGAGGCTGTCCCTGCTCTCAGCAGGGGGTTGGACTGGATGAGCTCTACAGGTCCCTACCAACCCAAACCATTCTGTGATGCTATGATTCTATCACCACACCAGCCACTCCTGGAAGAAGAACCTAATGGAAAATTATCTGAGTCCTAATTAAGAAAGCTGTGATATCTGAGGTTGAGTCAGTGGGGTTTCAAACTCTGTGGTCATCTGACAATGACCATGCCCTGGCAGTGGAGTTGTCACTTGTGTTTAGAATAAGTAGATCAAATATGATAATAATTGGAAAATTAAAATCAAAAAATAAAAAAATCCACAGATAACTGATGCACTCCAAAATAAATTCCCAAGTAAAAGGAAAAAAAAACTCTGTATATGCATGGCACCATGAAATGACTTCTGTAGACAGGGAAGCACTCGGGTAAGGATTGAACGTGGAACATAAGTAACAGCAAGTGCTGCTTTCATAATATTGGCTTGAGCCCCATTGCAACGAGGATTAAAATTTCAGTCCTGACCTGTGACTTTCATTACTTTTGAGGGTTTGTCTCAGGTTATTAACATAATTTTATGGCAGTACTACTATGTAAATTATTGAAAAAGTTGAATATGCCAGATACTATGTAATTATTCCTCCATATTCACAATAAGGCACAACTGAACATATGGCAGACATGGTTAGCTGTACTTTATGCTAATCTCTGCATACTATTTAGCTCACCTAATTAACTATACATGGTGTACTAGACACTGCCTTGCAGCAGAAAATCAGGGAGGAATCCTCTGGATGAAACATTAAATGCTTGAGAGGAAAATCAATATCATACTCTATTATGATTTCCCTTCCTCCCAACTGTCTGTTGGTTGGGGGTTTGGGGTTTTTTTTTTCTCTTTAAACATCTTTCTTCAGCAGACAACACCTAGAAACTTTTGACCAGATCTAGCCTTTTTTATCAGCAGACTAGTGTCAACTTCTCTAATAGTTATGTTAACACAGAATGCTAAGGAAAAACAAATTTTGAATGATTTAAACATTCTTATCAGCAACCTGTTGAGTAAGGGAACCACAATCAATTCCAATTGACCTATGCACGTAATCAGACCAAATAACTTGATTTTTTTTAAGGTAAAAAAAAAATCTGTTCTTGAATTAGATCCAAATCTAACCTGTAAATTTTAGGTTTATTATAGAAAATAATCAAATTCCAAATACATGTTCATTGAACAATACAACTACTGTTTCTTAGATGCCATAGATGATTAGCAAGTGAGAATTTGCCAGGAGGATGTAACTTCTTTGTTTGAACGTGGGGAAAGATAAAATAAAAAGCATGTATTCACAGTCTAAAAATTCTTTGTCTGGTTACCAATATAGAAATCCCAAATGGTACCCAAGTGTCCTTAACAGGCAGGGCACAAAGAGCATAGCAGACTCCATGGGTATCTATAAACCTGCTGACCACTTTCAAATGCATTACAGAAGAAACCTCTGGCAGTGGTGGACCAAGCTGGCCAAAGGATGTCCTGGGTAGCAGAGAGAGACGGTAAAGTAGCTTCAAAACCAGGGGAACACGAGGCAGTGGGACCCATTCCCATGTGCAGAAGCTGCTCTTAGCTTGGGCTGCTCCTTGACTCAGGTTCTGCAGTGAGGTTAGGAAAAGAAGCCCTCTCTGGTAGCCTCCTCCAGATGATGTTGGTTTCAATTGCTGACAGCCAGTTCAGAGACCATCTTGAATGTGTTCGTGGTTTCATCGAGCACTTGTTTCCTGTTTGCATTAATTTTATTTTCTTAAGGCTCCGAGCTTCACTTGTATCTAGAGATTGCTGCAATAAGACTGGTTTGGATGTGGCAAGGCTATCCTCAGCCAGAGAGCAGTCACAGCCCTCTGTCTCCACGACAGAGTACATATACTGGGTTGCTTCTTGCAGCTGTCTGGTCTTCCAGTGCTAACAAACACCCTCCTTAGGGCAGTGTTGGTGAGTCAATGATCAATACAGCCATGCAATTAAAGCAGCAAGTATTGCTTTTACCATTTCCTTCAGCCAGCCTCAATTGCTTCAGTCTTCTCTAGGGGATGACTCTCCATCTTGCACTAAAACACGCACCAGTGTTGGACCCTTTGGCCAATTCACCAACAATATTTGCTTTAGAGACCTTAGAGAAAATACCAAGCATTTTAGAAACCAGGCATGCAAACGTTTTGGAAAAAGAAAACAGCAACAGAAGAGTTTTAAGTTTTGTTCTTGCTTGGTTTTGTTGGTTTGGTTTTTTTTCCATTGGTAGTTCTTACACTTATTTCTTCTGTGGAGTTCTAGAACAGTCTTTCTTCACACCAACATGGTTGGCTATGGGAACCCTTTGACAAACACAGCTTTTGTGTGCTTGTTGTCTAATAGCAGTAACCTCACGGAAGCCTCACGTTACCAAGATACGTTATTGTTTGATTTAACAAACAGCTTTTCCTTCCTTTGTTCTCTGTGTGCCGAATACGCTCGCTCCTTCGTGCACTTTATGCTGCTGCCGTAGAGGGTTATGACTTAATTAAATGTCTCTTCCTTGTTTCTTAAGGTTTTATTTCAGGACCCTTAAAAATAAAAATATGACAGTCAACTGTTTGCCTCTGATCCACTTTTATCCCTCTCATTTACAATCTGAGAAAAACTGAGTACACTGGATACCTCCTAGTGAGAGGCTGACAACTAAAGATGAGCAAAAACTAATACTTTTTTATTATCTAGCCTAGAGAAAAGTTTACAGGATAACCAGCTATTGACCTTTCCAAGTAAACATATTTAAGAATTCAGTGGTTGTGGGGAGCTTAGACAAGCCACAGCATGAACCCTTCAGAAAATGTCCAAATGCTTCTACTTGAAGTTTAATAAGAATACCACTGAAACAGGTTTTCTTTTTTTTTTTTTTTTAATTTGTCTATTTCAGACACACGCAAAGGAGCTGAGGTTCCATTTTTTCACAATATATACGTTCTAAAGTACAGTGTACAGTCTGGACATTTATCAAATGGCACAAACGTGCACTGTAATCAGTACCCATCACTCCCTACACTGGCAGAAATGCTGCTAAAGTGCTGTCTGAAAGCATACACTGGTGAGGAAATGATGATCACTTGGAAGTAAAACAAGCAATAGACCTCAGCCAGTCTCCTTTCTTTCTTTCTTGTGTCCCTTTCTTCCCTCCCTCCTTCTCCCTCCCTCCTTCTCCCCCTCCCCTTCTCCCTCCCTCCGATCTTTTTTTTTTTTCAGAACTTTTTGTTTTCCTCATTGTCATCTCCCTTTCTTTCTTTGTAAAGGGAAGAGCCCTTTCAAATTAGCTCATTTAAATTTGGGTTCCATTTAATTGGCTATGGCCAGAGTGGTTTTTTGAAAAATACTTTTTTTCAAAAGCATATTTGTCACTTGCTGCCCATTTGCCATGGCGGGCGTTGATATGGAGAGAGCAGGGGATTGTTTTCTGACATGAGTAACCAGAACAGATGAGCTTTTCAAGGTTATTGCTTCCCTTAACTCTTCAGGAAAAGGAAAAAAAAGGTTGAAAATTCACTCAGCTCTCATTAACTGTGCACACATTTGCTTTCACCGCTTGCCTTGAAGATTTTTTCCATACCTTTCTAGGTGAGTTGTAAATACACATCCAAATTGAGGATACAGAGATTTTTTTCTTTCTCTCTAACATGTTGCACTTGAGTTGTTCTCTCTCTTCCCGAGGACAGCAACGTGCAGTGAGATACGTTACATCTGATTACATTTTTGTTTTCCCCGTGTTCTCCTCTTCTTGGGCTTTGTTGGTTGTGGGTGGTTGTTTTTTAACCACCTTGTTTATTTTTATGCTCTCTCCACTCTAATGTATCGTTCCTCGTTAATGTTTGTAAGCTGAAGCATACATGTGTCACAAATCCTGACAGTAAATAATTAAAGTATTTAAATAAACGTGTGTCTTTATGGTAGTTTTGTGGTTGTACAAATTTGTAGAGCAAGATCTTACACTGATCTATAATTATAACTGCCACTGACTAGCATGATCCTTACTGAGGCAGATTAATTTACACATTAAACAGCCATCTGTAGAAATTTTCATAGTACCTTGTTTGCAATGCCAGGGCTCACACGGGGATTAAAAAACATAACTTGGCCTCTAGGGAATTTATTTTTTTTTTTTAGCACTGCTATTGGATATATTTGCTGTGAACAAATTATTCTAGACGCTGACACCTTGTAGCCTTTGTCACTTGTTTTGTATCATGATCAGCAGAGGATTTTTACTGTTTTGCATCTATAACGACAGCGATTGGTAAGCTAAGAACAATATTTTGTATATACAGATATGTATATTTTTTTAAGTCTTTGACTCTGTGTTAAAAATCTTTGCAGTGCTTCTTAAGCAGAACAGATTTGCCATCATCTGTAGTCATAAAAGATAAAAACACAACATATTTTGGCTACAGTAAGAAACATATTGCAAGCCTGTTGATGCTAATTCTCTAAAAAAAGGATAACAACTGCAATGTAGTGTGTAAGAGTCTTCTTATGCCGGAGTGTTTTCTAAGCAAGCACAACTTGTGTGCCATAAAGGGGAGAGAATGCTTTACCCGATACAAAAATGAATTGTAAGAGCCGAGTACCAACACAGTGTTGTAAACCCAGCTTTCCAAGCTGAACGGTGTGTTCTTCAGTTACCTTCAATCAAACGGGTGAACAAGAGAGCAGCTGGAGTTAGAAAATGAAGGTTATAGTCCTCACTTCTATCATCAACATGCTCTGTAATGGGGAGCAAGTCACTTCATTGCTCTGCTGTGTTTTTTCTTGCTCACTCTTTTTTGCTGTTTTACCTGTTCAGACTACCAGTGTTTGCAGACAGAAGAGAGTCTTCTAGTTCTGCTAAAGCACCTAGCACCATGGTGCTTTAATCCACGTGGGGGCTCTGAGCATTATTGTAATACCAGTAAAAATAACTGTAATGAAACAGCAAAAGCACAATCACCTGCCAAATTCCGTCACAAAAATGGGCTCTCTAATATGTAGAGAGTGTTCTAGTATGCAATAAAATATTCATGATACTGAGGCCAAGAAAGTCATGGATATTCATGGAATAGATCCAAAAATAATATATTAAGTCATTTTCCATCTTAGAATAGGGCTTTTAAACAGAGGTAGAATGATTTAGGGTAAATTTATAATATTTAAGAGGTTCTAACTCATGGCAAAACAGAATCCAGTATGCTCACTTTTTGACCCAACAGTATATGAAAAATGGTAGCAAGAGTTCCTCCAAACTAATTAAATCTGATGAAGAGAAACACTGGAAGAAATCAAGCTCATTTGTACACATATGCATAGAGAAAAAACCCAGAACCTTAGTGCCAGTGAATAATTGGCTAGCTCTTGCTAGGATTTCAAAAAAATTCCAGCTAATTACAAAGCCAAGGATAGTGAAGAGTTCCCAGATACTACTGGGAGTAGGAGGATGAGACCAAGTCAAGCAGCAGCTTCTTCCCAGCCACCAGCAGTCAGATGCAGGTTCTTAGGAAAGTCATCTAAGAACAAGACCAATGGACAACCCCACAGTTGAGCTTTCTAGGCTATGATTCAGTGGTTCAGTCTTTCTGAGCCTCCTGCCCAACGTGTTTCACAGCAAGCAGCAGGGATGTCCTTCAAACTAATTCCCGTTCCTTTCCTGCCATCTACAGCAGCCTTTGTTAGTGAGATGCCACACTATGGCAAGCTGTGTGGAAAAGTGCTCTTTTTGTTGGCTCCTTTGGTTTGTTTAAAATCTCTTCTCTGATAATTGAATTAGAGTAATTCTTATTTCATTAGAAATAGTGAATAATATTTTTTCCTACTCATTCTCCCCATTTATGGTTGTATGGGCATCTCAGTCACATTTTACAGAATGGATTCTAAAAGTAGCTGCTTTTTCTAATTTTCTCCTTCTACAGAGACCAGCCCAGCGCTTCAATAGTTCTTTTCTTTCACCATTCTTCCATTCCCTCGTCTTCTTTATGCAGATAGCAGAGCCAGAATGACACAAAGCAGCTGAAAAAACTGACACAAGCCTGTAAAATCTCATGGCCATCTTTCCTGCTTTGTAGCCTTCTGACAATTCCTCACCTCCCAGTAATTCTTAACATTATGTTTTTCTTCCCGATTGCTCGTGAGCACAGCTATGAAATTTTTAGAGGAGTATCCACAACAGTGCCCACTTCAGACTGGTTTATTCTGCTATGAATTGAACGCTCGGCTGGCAGGCAGCTTTCAAAGTAAAATTTTCTGAATGATATTATCAGGAAAACATCACTATTCACCCATCTTTCCAGAGCATGGAGAAATTTGTTGAATAACTCATATTGCAGTATCCCCAGAGGATCCTCTTAGGGAACTCTGTTATTCAAAGCACTCCTGCACCTGGTTTCTCCCCTTTGAACCAGTGTATGAAAACACTTCCTCCTCTTCCATAAGGGCTTATGTTCTTTAGGAAGCTGTGGTGAGAGAACTATTGTGAAGACAATGAGCAGGCCACTCCTATTCTTGCTGCTTCTCAAGTAAGGTGCATAAAGCAGGACTTTCTCTACTGACCTCCCCAGATCTACTAAGTTAATGTTATTTCTTTTGGCAGAAAAAGTCAGGTAGAGCTGACCAAGCTGTAGCCATAGCTGGAACCTAGATGCCATGTGACGAGGGTTGACGTTTTCATTCTGCAATACCAGCTTTGGTTTAAGCAGCAGGTTAGGAACCACAGTTTACTGGGCAGCTATTTCATATCTGTAGCCCTTTTAAACTCCTGAAGAACATCTGGAAATGTGCTACCATTTATTTTAATGGTTTATTCTTAAACTTCTGCTGGTGCTTCACTCTGAGGCTGGATTTCCCCTTACCATTTTCTTTGCTTTATTGCTCCCATTTCCTTGGGCTCTGTTTTTACCCCAGTTCACGTATAAGGGCTGATAAGCATTCCATAAAAGTTTCTTTGTAGTAATATTTATCATGTTAATATTTAGCTTGTATCAGTTATTGCTCTCCTCATCTGGTCATTGCTTTCACTTTTTGATTCCTAAGAAATTCTAGCATGAAGGAATTCCTTTATTCTGCAGTTTAACCAGGTTGACTTTATCATGTTTTCCTTCAAACTATTCTTTATTTATTTTTTCATTGTGGTGGTGTGTACTTTATTCTCAGCCACTTGATGCTGAAAACCATGAAATAAAGTTGGTAAACAATGAGGGCCTCTTGCAATATACCTTATGCTGAGGATTACAACCTGGTAATATTATGAAACCTTCAGAACTCAGCTTGATAATCATAAAGTGATACTACAGGAGCACTTACCAGAGAGGGTGGTGGTGGCTAATGGCACTGTCAGCTGTGATTTGCATATTCTGGGCACAGCAGACTTTGTACGCCTCGTGATGCTGGAGAGGCTTCTCTCCCATCTAGTTCCCCCCATGCCTCAGCACTCTGGCTGCAACCAAACAAACTTTTTGTTTGCTTGGACTTAATCCTACTCAGCAGGAAACAGGATATTTGTGCAAATTTCCTTTATGCATCTAGACTTCCAGTGGGCGTGCTAGGATCTCATAATATTTTTGCAGTGTTCAATTTATTTCAAGGCAGTTTGCCATATTACTCTTCCCGTTGTAAGAGGTTATGACTCTGCATGTTAAATGTGATGCTAATTTAGAAATAGGCTGGGGCTAAACAAAGAAACTGAGGTTCATAAGGATAATATTTATAAGTTACTATTATAATATCAAAATTGAGAAGATGATTGTGAAATATTTAGAATATCTTCCTTAAAAATCATAATCTGAAACATTTCTTTTCAAAGGAGATGCTCCATACAAAGTCTTCTCATCAAATATCATATGCCGTGCCTCTTGGGGGTGGTCATAGGGAATGGATAGAAAAACAGACACAAGAAAAGCAATGCAGTGTGAAACAAATTCTGTCCGTCATTCCTAGACCAACTGGCTGGCAAAGGAGAGCTGTGTTGCAGGTCAGAGATGATCTGGGGCAAAATCTTAAAGAGGTAATCTAAAAATTCATATTTGAACCTTCTCTTCTGCACGAGTCCATGAATTAAGACAGACTATAAGGGAGGGTGTGTGAGTTCACCTTTTCTTTGTGGGAAAAGCTGTGAGGTGAGGACTGAAATAGTTACCAGGAGTAGGGAACACAGCAAACTTTAACACAGGGATCTGATAAGACTGATTTTCTTATCACTAAGCATGGTATCCCAGTTTATGCAATTCCAAAGAACTTGGGGAAGGTTAAACAGCCTTGTAACGTGCACAAAAAAGATTCACACCAAACTGTGCTTCCTGCCATTCCAAGGCTGACAATCACCATCACAATTACCACACAGATGCCAAAAATTCTACACTAATCCCAACTACAAGAATAATACCTCTGCTGGGTATTCCTTCTGCTTGATATTGCTGCTCTGCACTGCTGGTCTGCTGTCCTCTCTCTGAGGGTTTCAAAGCACTCATGTTCATGCCCTGGTCATGTATTTCTCCACCTGAACAAAAGAATGCTAACAAAAATGTGCACGGTAACATGAAAAAACCTAGCAGTTGGCTGGAGAGTTAAGGAGCATGTTTCCAAATGTACATTGGTCTGTGCTTAGGCTGCTTTCCTGCAATGGAGCTCGTCATGATTCAGGAGGATTGTCAGGATTCAGAGGAGCCGTAATTCGTGAGACCTTCTTTTAGGGTATGGGATAACAACTTACACAGCCCCTGGTCCAAAGCTATCCATGGTTTATTCTCGGATTTCTCAGAAGAAATCAGTTGTGGCAGGATCAAGCAATTGACCCAGTGACGAACCAGGATTTAAGTTCATCTAAAATTACAGCCCCCAAGGCCTGTACTCCCACCCACCTCGTATTAGAAATACCTGAAATCTGCTTAGTGCCCACTTCGGGCATTGCATCGAAGCGTGGCTTCCAGATCCAACTGCTCTGCTCCAGTTCGGTGCCTCAACTGCAAAAGCCAGGTAGATCTGGAGCTCTGCCCAGGCAGACCTGCAGGCATCACAAAAACTGGTAAGACAAATGCCCAGCACTGGGGAGTTCAAGTGCTGCTTAGACATTTTGCTGAAGTTTTTCTGCATTTCTGTTTTGGACTTGGGTACCTAGCATCTTGGGTTTGCCACGAGTGTCCTGTGTCTCAGTCTCTACTCAGTGGTTTGCACAATTAAGACCCACTACAATTATTTAATATGGGGTAGCAGAGTTTATAGTGTTACCTATATTAAACGTGGCCAAAAGCAAAGAAATATTGTAGATAAAGGTGAGGTTTCCTCTGTCTGGAGGAAAACTAGAAAGAATCGACAGGTCACTTCTGTGCTTCTTTGCCTGGCAAATATCTTCCATGTGATAACATTTGAAACCATGGTTTCGGGATTATTAACCACCTTGTATGCCAGTAATCATTACTTTTACTGGAAATTTAAAATATAGGGCATTTTTGAAGAGTAAAACTAGAAAAGGTGGTCCTAATCTAGATAAATTGGGAGGACAAACTGAAATTTTCAAATCTATACAATCTGTAAACCAGATGGCTCAGAGGGGAATTTAATTGTAATACATAAAATCTAATATGCTGCAGAGACAGTCAATCCAGGTTACTATTTTCCCCCTAAAACAAATATTGCAGCAAGAGGACATACTGTAAATTGAAATTACAGAAGAACTCTAAGACACAAGGAAGCAATTTTTTCCCTAACTAAAAACTGTTCTGCAAAACAAACGTACAGAAGAAACCCCACCGCAGTCTTCCAGAAACAATCAAATGTTATTATACAGGAAAGCTGAGATAGGAAAGTATGCCTTAATTTGTCAGCTGGTTTGCATTAAATACAAACTTCTATGGCCATTACATTTTTTCATCCTGTGTATACATGTAAATAGAGACGTTCAATCGTGTGACAGTTTGGAGACACGATAAAGAATTGTAATAAGAAAAAAGAAAAGGTTGTGTGAGGGAGACGATATTTATTTATTTTCTGGAATAAAATTTATTAGAGGAAACGAAGAGGATGGCTGTGTTGAAATGTGCAGACAGCCACCACCTCCCTCAGCCTGTGCTCTGAGCTAACTGGGAACGTGCCAGATTGGGTCCAGCGCTGTAGAACCGGAGCGTGGTAGAGGTGAAAAGTTGTGCTGCAAGAAATGTCTGCATTCATCTTTGTAGACGTGCTCTAAGTGGGGAAAAAAAAGGAATCTCAGTTTGCATACGCTCTGAAAAATTCCTAGAGCTTGTCAGCCAAGCTCTCTAAGGATCCCTTTGCATTAAAAAAGTGCTGTTCGTGGGGTGAGCAGTTGTTCCTCCTACCATCCAGAGGCAGGGAAACTACTCCTCAGGGCAGCCTGCAGTCTACTCCCTGGGTTTTGGGGAAGGATAAAAAAAACCCAAAAGTGCCAAAGCCAGAACTGTTGGGAACAGAAGGGCAGGGAACACACGAGAGCCTGGGGACTGAAGCAGTAGGTGCGGGGGGCAGAGAGGCAGTGTCTGGGCTGGTGCAGGCAGCAAGGCACCCAGCCAGCCTGCCAAAGCCATGCACCTCAAGAGCTACGGTGCCAGGAGGCCCAGTCCAGACTCTGGACCTTCCTCTGCTGCCAGCAGCTGACTCTTGAAACTTCCTCCCCCTCGTGGGGCTTTCTCCCCCTTGCCCTCTGTGGCAGGCAGGTGATGGGTGTTACCCTGCTCATAGCTGTTGTGGTTGCTTAGGTCATGGCATTACTGCAGGACCCCAGGGGCACTCACAGCCCCTGTCTGGGCTCCCCTGAGCCTGTCCATGGCCAGAGACCCCGTTTCACATGTCAGCTATAAAGTGATTCAAATGAATCCCGTCGGCCCTTCAGCAAAACTGCGTCTTTTCTTTTCCCCTTTCCTGGGATGCTTTTGGCTACGACAAGTATCAAATCAGCACTGCTTACCATTAGTAGAAAGGCAGTTTGAATTTTTGAGTTGAAATGCACAGATGTTCAATCGTTGACCCCTGTGACCATCTGCACTGCCTGTCAGTGGGGCGAGTCTATGGAGATGGAGATCTTGGCTCTTCTGCTGGTGCAGACAGAGCTGCGATCTGCCACGTGGGCATGCACCGTGCTCCAGATGTAGGTAGCCTAAATTCCCATACCAGTGTTTCCTTCGAGCTGCTTGGAGACCTTCAGGGGCACCTCGCCAGTGGGGAACATTAGATTAAGGAATTCATGGAGAATGGAAGCCATCTGAACCTGGACTGTTGTCTCATCATTGCTGCATCTGTAGAAGAGCCGCTCGGGAAATTGATTTGACCGATTCATTTTAATTCGCTATTCTGATCATTGACGTGTGCTAGTTCATTCTCCAAATTGCCAATATTACAGAACAATCACAGAGGCAGCGAGGCAAATCCCAGCAATGTCGCACAGCTCAAGTCTCCAAAAGAAATTCCTGTAGGTTCCATAAAAGGTTGCCAGTCTGTTCCACAAAGCTGGTAAAACCGGTTGCTGGTGTTGACAGCAACGTGGCTAACCAGTGCACACACAACTTCCCTGCAAGGCTGATACAGGGAATTAGAAAGCAAAACTGAAAAATAGTGGGTATCAGCTACAAGCCACTCAAACGGAAGGACAGCAGGGTACAGAAGATTCTTGGCTAGAAAATACTTTCTTCACGGGGGATTTTAGCTGCTCATAAATCTGTTGGGAAACAGATATATCCGAGCATGCTGTGTCAAAGAGAGAATTTCATCATTTGCAAAAAAAGGCAAAACTGCCCTAGATCTAATTCTTACTGAGAGGATGGAGTTGCCTGAGGATAGGAAAATAAAGGAATATCTCGGAGCCAAGGACCATAAGCTGTTTAAATTTAGTATGGCAAATGACGGATCTGTTGCAGAGTACAAAGACAACCGGCCAAACTTACATGAAGACATCTAAGCTGAGTTCTTGGCCATTTCAAGGTCAACGGCAATGTTGCCGTTGACTCCAGGGGGTCCAGAGTTTCTTGTCTGATTAATACAAAACATGGAAGATGACTGAGGAAGGGTATTAAAATCTTCCTCTTTTCCACTGCTCTTAAAGAAAGAAGCAGCCGATGTTGCTTCACAAGAAAAGAGCCTGAAGTTCAGTAAAATAAATACAGAATTCTATTGAAATTAGAAGATAAACAAATTAGATTACTCTGTAGCCAACAGAGCACCCTCTATCACTGTAGGAGAAAAGGTTAGGGGCTGTGAGAACAAAAAAAGATTTAAAGTGTTCCTAAAATTCCTAATGAGAAAGTTCTTTCAATAGAAAAGGAAGATTACATTAATAACCATTCCGAATTATAAAGATGATGAATTATTATTTAAAAAATATGCCCTTAACAATAATAAAAATGAAAAAGACTGGAAGACGGTAAAGATAAATGTGAACAATTAACAAAGAGGTCTTCACATGAATTGGCTCTTACAAAAGAGTAGATAAGAGCACGTTTCACAGATTTGAATGCAGCTGAGCCAGTGCTCCTTAATGTTATTGTCCTCTGATATTAAGAGAGTCTACAAACATGTTTTGTAGCACAAATATTTGCTGAAAAGCTACTGGAAGAAAGGAGGAAGTTTGTCTACAAGAAAATTGCAGGAAGCCTAGCAATTACCTTCTACTTAGATTAATCACTGAAGTCTTTGTCGTGGAAGTCATGGCTCAGTTTAGGTATCCAGAAGCACATGTACATCTTTCGGAGAGTCAAGCCTGCTAAAAAACTGAAACAAATAATAAATAAATCTCCTACCAGACAGCAACAGTTAAGAGAATGACCGTAAGGTATAAAACCTGCCAAAGTACTCAATGTCAGTTAGAATTGCTGGCTATTCTCAGTGTGTTAAATAAAGGCTCAAGTAGAGCATCAGGAGAACACCACTGCGAAAAAAAAGAGCAAAATCACAAAGGAAAGGAGCCAGTTCCTAGAAACTGATTCTTTTTGGAGAATCCTTTAAATAAAGTTCAGTGGAAACCACGATTCCATCATTTATACAATGATGATGATGATGATGAAAGCTTCTTCCTCTGCTGTCTTTATGTCTGTAACTAAATTGGGTTCCAGCATTGTAACAACAGGAACTGCTGCTTGCCTTGTTTTCTAACAGCCTCTCTTATCACTTCAGGCATTAACAGTCAGGAATCTGTTAATCTGCAGAGCATGATTTAGCTTGATTAACATTAACAATGTATCATTTCTTCTTTACTGGTTGACTTAATGAGGGAAATTTAATGAACTCTTCACCTGGCTTTGTTATCCACCTTTAGTCTCGTTTAAAACGTACCGAAAAGCACACAAAATGCTCTTCCCCTTTCACAAATGAGGAAATTCCTCAGCCGAGTGTGATCAGATGCCACTGTCACTGGAGCACCGTTGAACCACAACGGTAGCAGCATCCAGCCTCGAGGAAAGCCACCACAGGCACTGAAGGGGATCCGCTTCTGATCCCCAGCTCATCCTCCTCCCTGAGGCCGTAGCAGAACTGTAACCGTGTGGCATGAGAGGAGACAGGTATCCAGGTATTGATTCATCTGTAGGACAGAGACATCTGCTCTTTTCCTCTTGCATTCCTCCACCCCAGGCTCTTCCAGTAGCACCACTAATCAAGCTCTTTCATTTGGGAACCCCTGCTATAATTGCACTGCTGACAGAGCAGAAAGAAGCAGTCCTTCAACTTGAATTGTAAAAAGACCGTCTTCTGCAAACACAGCAAGAAATTCTGACACGTTCTTAGTCCTCTTCCAGCCAAGTTCATCCAGTTCAAACTGGAATTAACGCGTAGCTGGGGAGGCCATCCCGTAGCCGTATTAACTTGGACTAATCTTGCAAAACAATTGGCACAGAACCACAAATGCTCAGTGCGTTGGTTTTTATGGCGACGTGCAGGATTGCTGATAAATAACAACTGGGACCCAAGTAAAGCTTCTCCAGAAATAATCTACAGTATGACAAAATGAAGGCTACAGAGTCACTGAGATACTAAATACAAAAGACCTTTCCGATTTCCTTCCAGCGTTCAGTATAACGGATTTATTAGCAGTTCCTATCTTTATGGTAAATGATGCATAAATGATGGCAAAGGTGTACAAGAGAACTGTATAAAGACTCTTGCCGAGTGAATAAATTGGTTGAGTGCCAGCTTTTCTAAGGGTGAATGGTTCCACTGCCTTGTTTAGGGCATATCATGCAATGATGGATGTAAAATTACAACATTTTAGAATGCCAGCAGTTCAAGGGAAGATTCTAAATTTATGAGGGACAATGCTCTTATTCTAATAAACCAAACACGCGGCCTCAGCCTCTCCCCGTAGGAGAATCATTTTTCTCTTCCGAGGCAGGAGAGGTGGAACAAAGCACCTTGTACACACAAGAGCTCAATTTTCTTGTATAAAACCAAAGCTCGGCTGAAGACGAGGCAAAGACTTTTTTTTTTTTTTTTCCTTTGTTTTTTTACAGCCGTACCTGTGTATTTTGAAGGCAATCATTTCCACGTGCAATAATGTCATTTTGAAACGAGACCAGCATTCCAGTGAGCTTTCTGCAAAATTCCCTGCCTCTTCCGCGCCGGAGTCCGTTGCCATTTCCAGAGGGCTTTCGTAATATACATAGGGAAAATGTCAATTCAAATTCAAAGACAGAGAATACCTTTTTTGATGAAGCATCCTGTATATCATGTACTAGCTGGAGGTGTTCTCTGCTGCTTGACAGGGAACAATGACATGACAAGCAGGGAGAGAAGGAGCTTTTAACCAGTTTAATGTGCAGAGAGTTGGCACTCACTGAAAAGCCATTTGCCTGTTTGCTAGTTTTTTTTTTCTAAGTACGTCTCTTTCCTTTGACTTCTCATTACTCCTGTAATATACAATTTTGTCTTCTGTTTGTAATTTTCTGCTGCAGTGATTCTAAAGGTTCAAAATAATCTCTTTCTGCCTTAGTGGAAACAAGATAAGGGAATGCGTATCTAAATAGTTTGCTTATTCCAAAACATATTTAGTATACCTTTCACTGCTGTTCTTTTCTTACTGCTGCTGCAGAGGCCGTAGGTGATGCTACAGTGCTTGTGCTCTATCCTTTTCTAGAAGTGACTGAGGCCAAAGGCATTTTTCGTGAAAGAAACGGGCAAGATTTGTTCTAAATAGCCAGCTGTGAAGCACTGTTCTGTGGACACAAACACAGAAACGTCAGAAAGTCGTTGCCCTTCTCTTCTGGGAGAGAGAATTAAGTCTATTAAACTGAAGGCGACACAGAATTCTACTTGAAGCTAAATAGCATAGTTTGAGCTGTTAGCAGGCACGTTACATGACATGAAAGATAAAATTTAAGAATCGGTGGAATTTCTGCCATTCTTGCGTGCAGTTTATTTTTCAAGTTAAGCTTTCAACTATTGAAAGTTCACATTCAGTGCCTTGATCAGAAATGATAAATGAACTACTGAATTAGAAGAAGATGCTGCTATTATTTTAACCAGTAAACTAACTCAGGGTTAATCTGGGTGTTATTTAGCCTATTGAAAGTGTTTTGAGCGAACATATGGTTTCTATTGTGAAATCAAGGCACAGTTTTAACTATGAATATAGATAATTACCCTTTGGACTTTAAACATTTATATGTGTCACGTTATGTTGGAGCATTTTTCATGGTCAGTAGGTTGAAAGGTTATAGAGTCGAAAATATAAATTGAGTGTGTTTTGAGTCTAACTATCCAGTGTACTGATAGTACAATTCACTGCTGCTCTCTCTTGGAAAGAGGCAGCAATAACACTCGGTGAGCACGAGCCATGTAACGGGATATTTATTTAAATACAGATTGTTATGGTAAAAGATTTTAATAGGAGAATTACAGGAATTCAACCGTAGTATACATTGCTAGAAAACCCCTGGTTACTGGAGCTTGATTTGATATGTACACAGAGTATATTTGGGGCTCTCATTATAATGCTAACAATAAAAGCTTGGAATAAACGGTGCGCACGCGCGCCCTAGAGCCGGCGGTGCTGCTCTCGCCCCACCAATACACGCTGCTCTTGATTTAGGCTTGAAAGTGGGTTTAGTTTCACTCCCCGAGTGTAGCCCTTGGCAACATCCCCTTCCAAGGAGCCAGACATTATGTCTGCTTTGAGAATGGCTGAGGGACCCAGCGAGGATGCTCTGAGGAGTCTTAATGCCCTGGCAGCCCCGTGGGGCTGCGATGCCACCCCATTAGTACCTCGAACAGCCTCTTAATAACCTGGTTCATAGAGAGATGGCGAAAGGTGCTCCTGCTCCCTGGCCTGGAGAGGAACATTTTCACCCTGCCTTAACCACTGGAGGTGTTTTGGGTGAGGTGAGGGCAGCGCCTTCCCAGTTTGCCCCCACGGGTGGCTGAGATGGTGGGCACTGGGGTTGTGTTTCTCAGCAGGAGAGCTCCTGAGCCTGAGCTTGTTCCTGCAGGGCTGGCAGGGCTTTCTCTCAACAGCACTGCACACTCCACGGTGGGTGCAGCCTGGTGTGCACTGGAGAGCACACCTCTCTTATCTGTTGAACTTCCAGCCGTTGATGACATGGGAAATACACCTCCCAAGCCAGCTTTAATCAGAAATAGTTAATTACTTATTAATAAGATATTATTATGGAATAATATAATTCTGGAGTACTTAACGTGCATTAGCAAACACGGAGTAAGGCATTAAATCCCAAACAGTTGCTACAAGAAAAACAAGGACCCTGCCCCCCCCCCCCCCCCCACACACACAATTTCTTTTTTACGTTCTCTTTTTTACGGTAGATTTTCTCTTTTT
>JANHFX010009179.1:84369-98547 GCA_027560015.1 Chloroceryle amazona
TCTTTCTTTCTTTCTTTCTTTCTTTCTTTCTTTCTTTCTTTCTTTCTTTCTTTCTTTCTTTCTTTCTTTCTTCTCTCTTTCTCTCTCTCTCTTTCTTTCTCTCCCTCTCTTTCTCTCTCTCTTTTTCTTTCTTTTTTCTTTCCCCCGAGTAGTTCAAAGACACCTTTAACGACTCAGAACAAAAGGAAATTATGGTACAGATCAAGGGATTACGAAGCAATGTTTTTACAGATTTAAAATAAAATATAAACAGCTGTTGAGAGATGAACAGCGCAGAGACAGTTGTTGCCAATTCATTAATAATACCAACACAAACCCACTCTGTTTATTATGTTTTGAACCCGTGTTTGTCAATAGGGAAAACAGTGATAATCTGAACTCGCACAAATAATGACTGTACACCAGACAGGCTCAGCGTAGAGACCGGGGAATACCAGCGTGCCTGGTGTTTGCCAGCTGTGTCTGTGTAATCAATATTTTCAAACAGCATCATGAGAAATAGCTCGTTTACATCCTGGCCCCACTGGCCCAGACAATTAGTCGCTGTTTGTAGGTCTGTTTTGAGGACAGGAATGGAGACCACGGGCAGTTGTGTTATATTAGTGCAACTTGGCTCTAGTTGGAAGAATTTACACAAGGTCTGCTTCCTTGAACGCGACAGAAACAAACCTGTTGCCCTCTCTCCCAGGGAATGGAAGGCTTTGTCAGTCGCTCTGTTCTCTTTCTAGATTATTCACTCAGCTATGTTCCTTGCTGCTTTCTCTTCCACTCATACTCAGCCTGCCAAAGCATCCCTCAGTGCCCCAGCACGGAGCTCCCAGCCCACCGCGGTGGCTCCCCCAGCCCATTGCTTTGGCGTGTTCCCTTCTGCCTGCAGGAAGGTGATGCTGGGCTCCTCCCGGCCACCTGAAGGAGGGGTGCTCAACAGTGACACGGGGTAACCAAATCTCTGCCATGCAAGTGGGTAGTTCAAGAGTTTCTATTAACACTTCTCTGTAGCAGGATTTCTTTGACCTAGGCTATCCAGCCCGCTGGAAATACTGCTTTCTAATGGAGCAGTCACAGAGCACGGCAGTGGTGGTCAAGCTTGAGGTCTCCAAGTCATATGTCAAGCGTAGAGAAAGAGAAACCCCTCCTTGTCTCAGGACCTAATGCCTTGGAATACAGGCCAACAGCTTTTGCACTGGGGTGGTGAACTACATGGGGCCCTAGCCTCACAAAATGTGTAACAGCTCTCTCATAGAAAACACGTAATTTCAGTGAATATTTATAGTAAATTTCAGGCTATATAAACTGCAGGAATTAGGTTTTTTAATTTAGTTATTTATTTCCCCTTGAAGATCTCCCTTTACCTGTAAGCTGTATTTTTATTTTTATTTTTTTTCCTCTTTGGAAGAAGCTTTCTATGATTAAATAGACTTACATGGATCTTCCTCTAGAATTTCTCAACTATCCATCGCTGTATACTGGAGAATTACAGCTTTCAGTTTGGGATAGTAAATTCTGAAACTTTTTCAGTTTTTATTGGCTAAAGTCGCACTCGGAGAGGCTTTAGATTTTAGTGAGCTCTGTTGTTCATTGTGTCTGCTGTTCTTTTCCTGAAACACCATGAAATTAGTTTATATATTCTCTAAATAATCTCCCAGGTGCCAGTATCCTTGTTTCTTGAAAGGGCGCTCACCAGATACGGTATTTCAGGGATTCAACAATTCAAGAAAGATAAGAAAACGCACGGGGTTTTTTGTTTTGAACTTCTTGTCAGTGTTAAGACATCTTCCTGGGAGAGCCTTCCTGAGTTTTGAACACTTGTCGCTGGCTATCAGATCCCATCATTGCTGGCAGCAACCAGCACAGAGATAAGAGGCTACTGGTTTTCATTCGGGTTATTTGGTGATGGGAGAGCCAATTTCCTGCACACCTCTGAGGGCATTTCACAACTCATTTCACTAGCTGCTTGCACCAGCTAGTTTGCTTCAGATGAGCTATTAAACCATGCTCTTTCTCTATCCACTGCTGTTCCTTGGCTAACAGGCTGCAGGTAAAACTTGAGTATTACTATTTTGACTGCTTTTGTTCTGGCCAAAATAAGTCTTTTTATACTTTTTCCCCCGGCTTTCAAATACATTTTTCATGCTGAAAATGTAGCTTTAAATCATAAAACCTTTTTAAATATGCACGGCTTGATCCTGATATCTTTACTTATGCTGCATGGGACTTAAATAAGTTCACCTACTTCCTATCCAGAATGAGAATCTGGCTCCTGTCACCTCCTGAGGGACGTATGCGATGGAAACTGGATATATTCAGGTTGAGCTCATGTGTTGAGAACTGGTGATGAGGTAGTGTGCAAGCATACAACGTACATGTGTGAGCATAAGGCACGAAGTGCAGACTGCCATCCAGAAAACTCTGATGTCAGTGCTGAACTTCCCAAAGAGATGTAAGAAGGAATATTAACTTGTGATCAAAATCTTGCTGCACAAAGGAACTGAGATACTTGCATCCAGACTCTCCAGACACCAAAGGATGATGCTCATCTCTGTTTAGAATGAGATAATACAGATGGGCAGTGTAGAAAGAGGCTGTTAATACTTGGCAAGCTGGATGATGTATTTATTTATTTACAAAATATTCCGTGTCTTATATCACTGTTACTCATACTCTTAATAGTTCCTTTTCTGTGAGTAATTCTGTTGTCCCCAGTGCAAGAGAGGACAGTAAATAGATCTTGAGCACTTCATCAGAATTCCCTTTCTATCACCACTCAGCACTTCACTTGACTTAAATAAGCAAATTAATGTGCCACAGGAGACTTAAAAAGCAGTTTCCTTCCCCTGCCCCCAGGTGTTTCTTCTGCTATAAAATAATTTAGCCGTGTTTTATCAGCAACATTAATAGTAAATGCTTACTCTGTAATCCTTCCTGGGAGCATACATTTAGTATGTCTACTAGTGTGCAATTATGACTCTGATGGAAGGGTAAGTTTTCCTTGTTAAGATACCTGAGAAAGTCAAAATGTTGCTCTTCCTCTTATGGTGGCCTGAAATTCTCTATTCCTGTTAAAATGGGATAAATTTACAGTAAACGAGTGCTTGGACACATGTGCTTAATAGAACCTCTTTGATTTACAACAGGAATATATAAATAAAAGTACCTTGGGCTTCCAATATTTACTTAAGACCTATTACACGGAGCTGACTGATGGAAAAGAAACCTCCATCTCCAGCAACCAAGTCCCCTCAAAATGCTTTATTTCTAGATTCCAAAAATAGTCCCTTCAAACTTTTGCTCTTTTGGAGGCCTATGCTTCTTCTAGACTCTGATGATTTCTACCTGGACCAGAGATGTGTGACTGATTCTTCTGCTGTGCCAGAAGTGGGCATTTGTAACCTAAATATTTTTTTTTGCCCAGCAAGTACAGGTTTGAATAGTGTGGCTGCATCTAGTTTTAGTCTGAATAGTGTGGATTCAACCAGTTTTAGGTTTGAATAGTGTGGCTGCATCTAGTTTTCCATTGTAATGTAAGGATACTGGTTTGCAAAGACTCAGGTCAGCTTTGTTTGGCTTGCATCTGGATGCCACTCTGCTTCATACAGTGAACTTCTGCTTCAGACACCAAAGCATGAGCATCAAAACAACAGCAAGAAATAATTAACCTATCTGTACTCTCAGCTTTCTGAGTGTTCTCCTAGATTCAGTGTTGAAATGTTGGTTTGGACACTAGATTTCTTTCAGCAGGTTTTGGAAGTTTCTCTTTTTTGAATCATTGATTGTGAAATGTGTCTTGCATAACTACACCAAAGGACATGTTTGTGCCATCTCCTGCCCTGGCTGCTGATTCCTTCTGAGGTGTCTGAATGAAAGGTGGTGCTCAGCAGTGCAGGAAATCTTTACACTGGATTGCAGATGGCATGGTGACTCTAGCCCACTATGTAGTCTGATCTCTTCTGAACCCAGAGACGTTGCTGTACTGAAATCTCTACAGCAGAAGCCAAAGAAATTGATCTTTAGTGTACTGGGCAGTTGGTGTTTCTCCGTCATGGAAGAGCTGTGGCAATAATACAAGAGGTGCTTTGGGCAGATAAAGCTTGGTGTGTGGATGGCTCTGAGGCTGCAGAACAGTCCTGTTGAGCCTTGTGCAGTGAGGTTGTGCTAGGTCAGCACTTGGGCAGCTGCTTATTGTTTGCCCAAGAATTACAAATATAGAATCATAGAATCATCTAGGCTGGAAAAGACCTTTAAAATCATTGAGTCCAACCATTAACCCAGCACTGCCAAGCCCACTGCTAAGCCATATCCCCAAGCACCTCATCTATACGGCTTTTAAACACCTCCAGGGATGGTGACTCAACCACCTCCTGCCCTGGTGCAGCCTGAGGCCATTCCCTCTTTTTCTGTCACTAGTTACTTGTGAGAAGCCCCTTTAAACTCCTTGCACACCTATTTGTGAAGGTATCTAGGGGAGGGACAGAGTCCTGGGGGTGGGATTGGCTTCCACTTTCTCAGTCTCTAGATTCTTCAGGCTGAAAGCTAAAAGCCTGGGGGGAAAAAAAAAAGTAAAAAAAGAAGCCTGAAAATATCATGTTTAACACAATCACAGCCAGTGTCCTTCTGCAACGTGACTCCTACTCTGTCAGTTTGTCATAAAGTGACAAATATGACAAATAATTGCTCTAAATACCTTTAATGTTATTAATTTAAGCATGGTAAGAAAATGCAGTTTCATAACAAATTACATTTATTCATAGCAAGTGAGCATTTATAGCATTTGATGTAAAATGTCATCTTGTCATATATCCACTGATTAATATTTGTAACAAGGTTTATGTTATTTGAGATATTCACTGCTCAAATAGAACACATAATCTTCTGACGCCCATAGTTTGTCTATTTTAAAGCAACCTGTATTCCAAACTAATAAACACGTAGCTTTTTTGATGTATTTCAAGGCAGAGAGCTGAGTCCTGCTCTCTAATGAGCTCTTTGCCATCCTTTTTAACAGCTTAGTGCATTGAACTATGGCAGTGCGCTATTGTGGCGATATGTCTTGGGTTGTCTTTGTCCTTCCTCCGCTTATATTCATAGCAGCTAACACAATAAAAGTACTAACACAGTCCTCAGGGGAATGTAAAATGCCAAGTCCGGAGGGAAGGTTGCCCAGAGGAAGGTGTGGGTGGCAGCCACACACGGAGTGGCAATCCCAGGTGTCCATTCCAAAAAGAAAAAAAGGGCCTCACCATCTGCTTTCCCCCAAAGGAGCACATTCGAGATCTGATACGTTGTGAGAGTATGTAATTAAGTCCCAGTACCTCCGAGAGTCACTTTCTTGAGGCTTCTTAACCAGCCTGACTGTTCTGCCCTTGTATTATCCAAGTGATTTGAAGAGCCACAATGCTGCGTCGAGCACACGGTACGTGCAGTGCCCCGCTCTGGGACGTACGAGCCTGGGTACGTATTATGATGTGTAAGACAACTTAAATTGCACAAATGAATCAACAGTTGCTTTAAAGACTCTTTGATAGTACAGCTGGGGCCGTGTCTTTCCACTTCTCCAAAACTTCCAGGATTAAGACAGATCCTCATTCAGCAGTGCACCTTTAATGTCATAGTTGTAGGTGATGTCTCTGGCTACAGCTTTTGTGCATCTGATGCGTGACTCTCTCGGGCTCCAGTCCCTCTTAAGCACAAGATAATCCTTTTCCTTGTGACAGGTTTCTCATTGCAGGTGCTTTCAGCATAACAACTCAGATTTTCTCTCTTGCAATCTTTTGGATCAATAACTTTAAAATAATATTGCTGTTCCCATCTGCAGTCCAGTGTAAGATGAATATCCAGGAGGAGGAAGGGGAAAAGAGGGACCTAGCTCTGACATCAGATTAGTTCACTCAAAGTGGAACCTGGAGTTCTTATGTTGTAATTTTAAAATATACAATATATAGCCAAATACACAATAGGATCAGTGCTACACAAGAGATGCTAACAAAGGCAAAGAGGAGGAGGGAAAACTTTTTGCCTGGGTACTTACAGAAGCCTATTTCTTCTGCTGCTGCTGCTCAGCCTCCCCTGTTTTTTTGTCTTAATTTCAGGGCACTTTGTGCAGATTCACTTAAAAGGTAGGAAAAAAAAATAATCCAGAAAGTTAGTGTAACCTTACAGCCAGCTCTTACCACTGTGGGCTCAAGATAGTGTGCTCTTAAAAATGGCAAACTGCTGTCATCACACTTAGAAGCAGTTTCAGAGGTGACATTCTCCTGGCAAAGGTCATCTGCTGTTGTACAAAACAGGTTAGCGCATCATTTTTTGTGCAATTGGAGTGCAGAGTGCATCAGCAAAGCTCTCTGAAACACCAACTGCTATCTTTTCAGGAAAGCAAGGAGGGGTTTCCAGATTCTTGCATGGCTGATGAGAGTCAACGTCCATCAGCAGTAATGTTATACAGAAATGTTTACCGCACGCAACGTAGGTAGGGAGTATTCCCCAAATAGCACCATATTTCACAGTGGTTTTTGTTTGAATTCATCCTCTCTTCAGGACAAAACACATCTTTGCCGTGGATTATCATTTCAGAGCAGTAGCTGAATTTTTATCATAAACTATTCCTGGGATCTGGGCAGGTTAGCTGCTAAATGGGGGTCAGATACAGTTACCCACGATAACGCCCCATTTGTGGGTTTGTGTACGTCCACATTTTATATATGTATGCTGTTTTCTGTTGTCTGCAGGGAAAACCTGCTTACTGGGCTGAGGAATGACAAGTGAGGAACAGTTTTGTTTGCAACGGGGAAGGATGGTGCTTCTAAGCACGCTTCACTCGAAGACAGAATTGTGTAATGCTACACTAGAGTGCAGTGGGAGTGGGTGCCGTGGTGAAATGAGCTAAAAAAAAATAAAGAAGTAATGTTTTCTTCTAAAACATCTTGCATTTGTGCACAAAAGTTCAGTAACTATGAATAGATGAGCAGTAATGCTGAGGTTTAAAATCTTTTCAAAACAGGAATATTCCAGTAAATATACTCGTGAGAAGCATCCTCTTGCAAAATTGCCCTGGGTTTGTGTGACTTTGAGAGTTTTTTTGACAGGGAGAAGGGAAAAAGCTAGAAGGGAAGAGATTCTCACTGATAATAGGGGTGTTTTTCAACTGCAGTCAAGGGAGTTTGGTTACATTCACTGAGGAATTCACCCTCGTGCTGTAACCAGAAGGTTTATCTGTGATACTTGTGGAGCTGTCATCTCATGTATCTATTGATGAGAGAGAGTGAGACAGCGGTGTAAAAATTTGTGTTATGTCACAGAAGTTCTTCACTGTGAGGGAGGTGAGATACTGGAACAGGCTGCCCAGGGAAGTTGTGGATGCTCCATCACTGGATGTATTCAGCTTGGATGGGGCCTTGAGCAACCTGGGTGAGTGGGAGGTGTCCCTGCCCGTGGTAAGGGGGTTGAACTAGATGAACACTTCCAACCCAAACCATTCTGTGTGGCCTTGTCTGTATTGAGAGACGTGGGAGAAAGCTGTCTGAAGATGAGAGATGAAGTTAGCCATGGCAATGAATCAAGATGCATTGAGCTGTGGTGTCTAGCCTTCATTCCTGCAATATCTACGTCCTTCACTGCCCGGTCTGGCAGCTCTCTGCTCCTGTTACAGGGCTGGGTACAAAGCCACTGGGCTGCTTTTGGCTGAGCTGGCTTAATTTTCTTCATAGGAGCTGATACAGGCCAACGTTTGGGATTTGTGCTGAAAAGTGTTGATAACACAGGGATGTTTTAGCTGTTGCTGATCAGGGCTTACACGGAGCCAAGGACTTTCTGCATCTCACTCCACCCCACCAGTGAGTAGGCTGGGGGTGCAGAAGAAGCTGGGAGAGGACATGGCTGGGACAGCTGACCAAAGGGATACTCCATACTATTTGATACCATGTTCAGCATATGCAGAGGGTGGAAGGAGGAGGAAGTGGGGGGCATGGATTGATGGCATTTGTCTTCCCACGTAAGAGTTATGCATGATGGAGCTCTATTTTCCTGGAGATGATGGACACCTGCCTGCCAATGGGAAGTGCTGAATGAATTCCTTGTTCTGCTCTGCTTGCATGCGTCGCTTTTGCTTTCCCTGTTAAACTCAATTAATCTCAACTCACAAGTTTTCTCACTTTTACTCTTCCAGTTCTGTCCCCCATCCCGATGTGGGTGAGCAGCTGTGTGGGTCTTAGTTGCTGGCTGGGGTTAAACTGTAACAACCAGAAGATGAACTGCTCTGCACGTGACCAGGATCCAGGCAAAAATTCAGCTCTCCAGGCTGTCATTTATCATGGGAAAAAAACACCCAATGAGTGGCAGATGAAGCATCACCCCTTCTGAGGGTGTTATGACTTTTTAACGTAATGGGTGTGAGGAGCTGTTTCTGGTCCCAGTGCTTAGGGGGTGGGACTGTACCCATCACTTCTGCACTGCCTGTCCCCGAGGCTGGTCTGGACTGGGACAGGTATGGACCCTAATGACAATAGCTGACAACAGCCAAAGTGCAGCTATAGTTCAGATGCATCTTTGGGCTGCTCCAGTAGCAGCTGTGCACGAGATGTACCTGTGGGCAGGAGGGTGGCACGCAGCCAGGTATGTCAGCATTATTCTCATGAAGGATTCCTCTCCATCCAAGTTTCTCAGGTGTGAGAGGTTTACATCCACTCCGCATCACCAAAGGGCTCAGTAGCGGTCCTCACAAGTAGCTTTGCTGTTAGAGAAGGCAAATAAGTTATTGTGATGTTGCAGTTTACAACTGGCAAAGTTTACAGAAATGTGGAGCCCCTCATGTGCGCGCACACACCAAAAAAAAAGGTGAAGCAGA
The DNA here is from genome assembly GCA_027560015.1 of Chloroceryle amazona. Lineage (NCBI taxonomy): Eukaryota > Metazoa > Chordata > Aves > Coraciiformes > Cerylidae > Chloroceryle > Chloroceryle amazona. The sequence continues at coordinate 93,206 of JANHFX010009179.1, forward strand.
TGGTTTTGATTACAAATCTTCCAGATAGTGAATTCTAGTAAGATGTGACATGTAAGGGAAAAACCTGACTGCTCCTACAGCTGAAATTCAGGCCGTGCCACTGCGCTGCATCTCGTTACAGGAGATAATTTGATATAACCGTATCCCAGAATCCTGTAACTGATTATATTTGGTCATGTTTTCTCATAAATGAAGGGGGACGAGATTAGTGATGGGTGAACCTCCAATAGTTTAGAGGTTTGGATCAGCGGAGCTTAATCCTAAAATGTCTCACTGCTTACTTGAAGCCTTTTGATGTGTTTTTTTCTTCTCTCCGTTTCTGTGCAGTACTTTCCACAAATCTGAGGCTTTACGCTTCCTTTCTACTCATCCAGCCTAATCCTCCCATCCATCAGCTCCATTGTTTCCAGCTTCTTACAGGAAGCATTATCTGCCCACCTGCATTCCTGAACTGGGGGGTGAGCCCCATTTGCTGCTCCCACCTGTACTGGGTTTTTTTCTTTCTTTTGGTCTTCAGTATGGTGATTTCAAAGGGTCTGGTCTGGTCTTTTCAATTATCTCCCTGGGAATTCCAGAGCAAAGGAAGGTGCTACAGTTGATCAAGATTATGGTGCACGGGAAGGAACAAGCACTACCACCCATTATTTGGGGGGGAAAACATTGGCTGAGAGAAGCAAAAAGCTCGAGCTCAAGCACAGGAGGTTCCACCTCAACATGAGGAAGAACTTCTTTACTGTAAGGGGTACAGAGCACTGGAACAGACTCCCCAGAGAGGAAGAACAGATGATTTTACTGCATGAACTGAAAGGGATTCGTTATCCAGTGTAACATGCAGGCCATGTCGGACAGTTAACTTCTGTGGGATTGATTTGAAAGTACTTTGGTTTGAAGCAACATCCAGATGAGCAGTTCTGGTAAAAACAAACAACTTCCATAGCAGAATCCACAGGGAAAATAACACTTGGTTGGACCACAGAGATGAAGTTAGCTGTGGCAATGAATCTAAGGTTCTCAAACTACACAATTCCTGATTTAGTCCATGAGCACAATTTTCCACACAAAGCACAGTTGATCAGTTTAATGCTCTGAAGTTCCCCTCAGCCAGTACTGGGGACAAAGGCAGGCAGACTGCAGCGCTGAAACAGCAACACCAAGCCCTCGTACCACAGCACGGTACAACCACACTTACACTTTGGGAAGGATTGCTTTTCAAACCTGAGGGGTTTTTGTTTGCTTTTTGCTTTTCCTTTTGCTGTTATAACAGAGAAGCTGAGCCTTTGACCAATGTGGTATGACAAGTGGTTGTTATCACATTTCACTGCCCTGCAACGGTAGTTCAAATAAAATCCACATTTTGCATGCTCAGCCCATCCAGGCTGAACATTTCCATCTGTGACATCCTTCCACCGTAGTCAGGGTGATGTATTAGACGGGTTACTGTGTGTACGAAGAGCCAGGTCGTTGCACGAGAGGCTTGAATTTTCAGTTAAGAGTATCTGAAAGTCCCCCAAACGACTACCTAACGACCACACCACGGTATACTGCTGCTAAAAGCCTAACCCAAACATGAACCAGCTTTGTTGAATCCAAACGTTTGAGATGGGTATCCGAGTTCTTTTGTTTTCTGTTCTTCTTTCTCTGTCACAAGAAAACACTGATTGCTACATGACAGGTTGTCTCACTAGGAGAAACACAGTAAGAAATATTAAAGAAAAGTTTTGATTGTCTGTCAGCACGTCCCCTTAGGAAAAGCTGCCATATAATAGCTGACACCGGCCCTGGCTCCACACACTTACGCCATTTGATTTGATGTGAAGCACAGTGAGCTGCAGCTGGCAGATATTATTGCAATATTGAAGTATTTTACAGAGTAATGGTACATCCAGGCAGCGTGGCATATTCCTTCTGTGGACTTTCAGTTCAGCAGTGCAGTTGCCTATCCAGATACTGAAGTGCTCTCAGCATTTAATTGACAAGATCTCCACAGCGATGCAGGGCGGTATTTTCCTTACCGCTGCTCAGGTAAACTGACAGTAGAAGTGTAATGAGTATAAATTAGTTACAGACCACACAGGCTGAATCAAAACCTGATTAAAAACCTGAAATTTCATGAGAGGATGTTTGTGTAAGTGTTGGGAGCCGGCCGCAGAGGAATTCTGCGTGCAGTTCCTCAGTATTGCAGCTTTCACTCTTGGAAGAAAGTGGAGACTGTGAGGCCAAAGAACAATGAAGTTTAACAAACCCTGTGTTGATTTAACCCGTGGTTCTTAGGGTAGCGTGCTGCCAACCGTTCATCTTGGACTTAAACTGTTATTTATTTTTAAATCTGGAATACAACTAAGTTGCTCCCCAGCGGTGGTCAACAGTATGGGTCTGGTTTCTCTTAGCAAGTGTTTTAATAGAGTCTTCAGCATCTGCAAGCTCAGTTTAAGCTTTTCAGTGACATAAATTATACTGAAAAGTCGACTGGTTGAAGTCCTTCAGCATATTTGAGAAAGCTGCTTCAAAATAGGACTAAGCCTTGTAGAATTAAAATGCTTTTTCTCCGAATTGCACTTAAAATGCTCAGAGCAACAACCCTTCTAGCTGCTCAGAGCAGACAGCATCATGCACCAGCGAGCAGGCCTTGCTACGAAGTGTTCCCTCACGATAAGTCAAGTATTGTGGCTTTCAAAGGTCAAACTTCTAATGGAGCTTATTTTGTTATACTGCTCGAAAATAGAAATAAAATACGGCTACAGTTAACATCCAGCGTTTAATCAGATGCTGTTCTCTCAGCATTCACGCTGTGTTTGTTTGGGTAAGCTACTTGCCAAGTCTGAAAGCCAGAAAACCCGTGAGAGAAAAGAGAAGGAGGAAGAACCTAAAGATTACAGAAAGGGCAGTAATAGTTTTTAATCTTAAGTGGTTATGGGAGCTGGACACTTCCAGCGTTTGTAGAGGGGGAGATGAGGAGGAATGAAAAGTAAATGACACATTTGTATCCTTCTGAAGCCTCAAGATTGGAATTTTTCATAAACTCAGAGACAGATTAGAGGAACAGCATAGCTAAATGCCACTATATATTGCTAGCTTGGGCAGGATGAAGTAGTAGCCAAGCATCAGAGTATTCCTTAGGGCAGGCACGCAGAGTGCCCCCTGCTCTGCTAGGGACCCAGTGGATGGAGAATGGGCGAGAGCTGCTGAGGAATCTGTTGGCCTCCAGCAGGTTACAGGAACACCAGGAGGCCTCGGGGCAAAGTGGAATGGCCCATGTGTAGGAGCTGCTGATAGTAGAAAAAGTTTCTCTCTAAGAAGGAAGGAATGTTGAAATTTTAATGCTTGGGGTTCGTTACGAAAGTTTGGAAATAAAAAATTTGAAAGACTTCACCTGATATCAACTGTTGTTACAAGCCAAAGTACTACCTCAATAAGCTGTTCCAATAATGATCCATCAAAAATTTAGAAGGAATCAATGTACAGCTGTGAATTGTTTCAATTTTATCAAATCATCATTTTCTGGTGGAAAAACTGTTGCACTAGACAAACTCTTGCGAGCTTCAGTAGGAAAATCCCTGGACAATTATGCAGTCCAATAACTCAGCAAGAGCGTCTCTCCTGCCATTGTGTATTCTTTGGATGAAAACTCCTACCTCCTACGTTTCTTTTGCAGTTTATTCTTCTACTTTTTCAGTGGATCTGGTCAATAGAAGAACTGTTCTTTCCAAACACCAGAGAATCCTCCAGAAAAGAGAAATCTATGGGTATCTGTTTCGATTGTGCATGAAGTCTCTCTGGGCTAACACCTTTCTTTGGGTTAGGTTATGGGAAGGCAAAGTTTAAGACCAAATGTTCATGCTAAGGAGGCTTACAAATTACATGGGAAGTTACTTGTAGGGAGCAGGTGGATTCACCACCTTCCTCACCAAACAGAACAGACTCTCCTGACACAGCTGACCGACCCCAGCAAACAATGCCACTGAGATTCAATATATTATCACATTTTTGAGTAAGTAGTTTGCTATTAGGCTGCAGAAAGGGGAAAAATAACTTGAATAAATCAAGGGAAACTGTCTCAGAACAGAGGAGAAAATAAAAAAACCCAACACTAAATTGGGTAAATAAATCATTCTGAACTACTGGCTAACACCTGGAGTTTTTATAAATGTGAAGTGTTTGTTAAGGATGTTGAGGCTTCATAGAGCCAAAGGTACACAGAAATCAGTGATGTAATCGGTGTTGCTCAGAGAGCTCTGCTTAGCAGTTCACCACGTGCCCCTGGGGCACCTTTCTCAAAATGATTGACTCTTACTAGAAAACAAAACCAATTAATGATCTTATTCGTTAATTGCTCAGTCGATTCAGCTGCATGTCTGTGGAGGAAGGTGACGTTCTTTTCAAATGCAGTTATTTTTGTTGAATTATCTCCTCCAAATATTCTTCAAAAATCCATCAGTTTATCTGACTTCTTTTCCACAGAAGTGAATATTCCACTGATTATGAAAGGTTATTTTAGAAATGGCTTTTTCCTTGTGGAAAAAAGTGGCAGCAATGGGGAAAAGTTAAAATGATCAGAAGCTCTTTGCTTGTAATGGCAGAGAAAAGCACCGTCAAATAGGGTACATCTGTCACGTGGGTATCCCAAGCTCTAGGCTGAGGTCTACAAAATTCTGGAGGGAGCTTTTAATTTAGTTCTCAATACCTCAGATCTGTTTCTTTGTTCCATTTCAGTTTCTGTAGATATTTAGCTGTTGGAAAGGGAGAAACTGACTCTGCAGCCATGCCTGGGTACTCCTCTGTGATGGGGAAGACCTCGCAGGAGATGTTTATACAGAGTAGATGCTTCCTCCCAGCAAGGGAAACCTGCTCACTTGCAAGGCCCGGCTGCTTTAGGAAAAGTCAAGTGTCAGGCTCACAAATGCAGAGCTGGAAAACAAGAGAGAGCAAACAGGACAGGCAACCTGGGGCACCGTTTTGTTGTCCTAAAGAAGCGGAGCAAGTGGAAAGCTTTGAGACCAGAGGGTTAACGTATCATATAAGATCAAGTCTCACCATCCTCTGAGGTCTCACCATCCTCTTCTGAGCAGGTTGAAGAGATAAAAATTAAAACCCTAGCAGTAAACACAGTTCTGCCAAGGAAGAGATCAGTCTGGCCTTGGGCTATGGGGTGTACAGCAAGGAAGTAGAGACGGTGTGGATTTCTCAGGGGCTTCCTCCTAGCTGTGCTGTAGGATGGGGGGGAGCTTTAGCATATGGCTTGACAGTTTGCTGTGACCATTTCCTGTGGAGTGGTGCTATTTATCAGGAGGAAAGGTGGCAGATGCTCTGGGCCGGGGGGTAAAGCCGGGGGGGGGAGGATTTAA
>JANHFX010009179.1:101393-127825 GCA_027560015.1 Chloroceryle amazona
TGCACCCCAGGAGCCTGTTGGCCTTCCTGGCCACAAAGGCCCATTGCTGTCCCCTGGAGAACGTATTGTCCACCAGGACTCCAAGGTTCCTCTCCATGGGGCTGCTTTCCAGCGGGTCAACCCCTAAATGTACCCATACATGGTGGTGTTCCTCCCCAGGTGTAGGACTCTACACTTACCCTTGTTGAACTTCATCAGGTTTAACTTTGCCCATCTCTCTCAGAAGATGCTTTTTACAAAAAGAGGCAGATAACATTCGTTCCACTTCTGACTTTACCCCTCACTTCTGTAGGCAGACATTAAAAATGAGAGGAGAGGACCTTTCAGTACGAAACCAGACTGATAGAAGCGTGTCCATTTAACATAAGCAATCTGACACATCCCTTTGCATGTTAACTGAGCTCTGGCGAGAGCATGATGTTGATGTCTGTAACAATGCAGTAAGAAAAAAATATCATCAGAGTGATGTGATGGATTTGTTGAAATAGATACACTTGCCTTGATTTATCACATGATTGCCTAAACCTCCTGTGATGCTGCTGCCCAGCTCAAATCCCTCTTGAAAACTAATCTGCTATCAAAGTGAGTTTATTCTAAGCAGCCTGTGTGTCACACACCAGAGCTTACTCTTTGGGCTTTGCACACAAGAAGAGCTGGGTGAGTCTCTGCGCAGTGAACGTGCTGAAAAACCTTCTCTAGCAAAAAGGTGCAAAAATGTCATCCTGTGTTTAAAGAAATATTAGAGTGGTACCAGGAGGAGGAACATCCAGACTGTAAATTTAGTATGTAAAACTGAAACTAGCACAGGTCCCGTTTCAACAGTCTTGCCTCAATCAGAAATGGGGGCAGAAAGACCCAATTCTTCTGCTCGCCTGCCATGTCAAATACAGTTAAAAGCAGAAAGGAGAATTAGGACTGAAGCTGATGCTAAAAAGCAGTCGGGGATTTTGAACTGGAATTGTTTTCCTCTGTAATTCAGGGAAACTGTGTTTCTCTAAGAAAACTGGGATTCAGCTGAAATCTTGATTTACCATTAGAAAATTCGATGCATTGTTTCAACCTAATATTTCCAGTTTGTCAAAAGATAGGAAAAAAGAATCCACAACTTTGGGTTTGGTTAGGTTGACACAGATATCAACCAGTTTGAGCCACCACAGTAAATTAAATTGCAACACTTCAATGTGACCATTTGTGTATAGTGGGTTTTTTTTTGGTCCATCATCCCGAGAAAGGAAAATGTAATAACAAAGCAATGGTTTGTTAATGATGTACAGAGTGACGCAGTTTTGCACTGAAACCACCCCGTTTTGCTTGTCTGAATTGAATCATAACATGCCAGTGCTGATATATCACATTTTGGTCTTAGAAGAAGAAAAGAAAGGAAAAACCAAACCAAAAGAAGCATCATTTCTGAATTTCCATTTTCAATTCTAAACAGAAATATACTTTAAGAAAGCAAGCCACTTCTCATCCTGGTTCAAGGAGAAAAATCAGACATTTCCTATGAGGCAGAAATTCAGATCTTTACGAATATTTGCCTTCGAGCAGCGTAAGCCAAGATCCACTTCTCGCCAGATAATACAATGGATAAATCTTGGCGTTGCTTTTCCGTAGCGGAGTCGGCGTTGAGTGACTGGGGGGCTCTGGCTGGCTTGGTTTTGCTCAGTGTTGAGCGTTGCGGGGAGGGTATTTTAGCATCAGTGGTGATACTTGACATTTCTACCCCTTCTAACTGTGGCTAACTGACCCAGACTTTAGAGGGCTATTACTCCCGAGGAGATAAGATTGTGATACGACCTTTCTTTAGGCCACCCACTCTCTACACCCTCTAAAGTGTGCATTATATAATAACCCTTCTTCACCCTCTGCCTCTAACCTCACTTCTGTACCCAGCCCAAAACCCTTTTTACTACTCCAAATGAGCCAGGAAGTTTGAAGAAAAGGTGCTGATAACCATCTCAAATGTTGTTAAAACTGAACACTTATTAATATTTAAAATAACTGAGTACCTTGCAAGTTCTGAAGAATTAAAATTAGTTTTAAAGGCTCTATAGATCAAATTAATTTCTTGAGTAGAACTAGAAATGTCCCTTTCAGGGTAAGAAGCCACTGAAAAATCTCCTTGATACTTTTCTAATTCTCCTCAGTATTTTTCTTTTTCTTCTCTTTCACTAAAGGAGAAATAATCTTTTATTTAAATGGCACTAGGTATATTTCACATTGAAAACTAACTTCAAAAGTACAGGGCTTTCTTCTTACCATCAATTATTAGAGCCCTCCAGGTGTTTAGTCTCCTACAAAACTGCAGAGAACTTCTTAGGTTTTTGACAGCTTCAGGAGGGGTTATATAGCCAAGAAACCCACCTTCAACCTCAAAAGAATGATCTGCTAATGGCAAGCTGTTTTTTTTTAACTGCCCTCCTCCTCTGAAGCCTGTAATGCCCACATATTTGTGCATAAACTAGGAATTTCTTCAAGATTCTATAAAGGTCTCAACAAGGAGCCTTACTGACTCGTTTTCCTGACGTTCTGTCACGGTGTAAAGCTCTTGGAAATGGCGAATGTCGGGACTTCCATAACAATCAGTAAAGGGAAGAAGCTGGGGGATGCGCTGCCCTCATGGGCACCAGACTTCCCAGGTGGCTGATGCTCCTCCCTGCTCACCCGAGGACAACCTGGCCAAATAATGGGAGGGTAAATACAGGTGATTTCTGAGAGATGAGGGCTCGTAGCACTGCTGCAGACACAACACCTCCAGAAATTAATTCAGACTCCTCCTCTCCTCTCTCCTGTCTCCTCTCCTCTCGATTTATTCCTGCTGAGTGGCTGCCAGTGCTCTGTTCATGACCATCTCTTGGAGCCTGCAGCCACTTCAGCCATCCCTGTCTAACTGTCTTCGGAAGTAAGAGGGAACCAGTGATTATAGAAAAAGTCTCTTTTTCTCCAAGCTGTTGCCAGACTTTAAATTTCCTAACCCTGGAAATAGATCAGAAAAGAGCCCCCCCAAAGCCCTCCTCTCTAGGACTGCTCTGCATCCATCCTCAGGGCAGGGTGATGTGTGAAGATCCGATCCCATCTGAGATGGTGAGCGTGCCAGCAGAATCCACAGAGCCCTGGCAGAAGCATGCTAATGTCTTTGGGGTAGTTACTTTATGTTCATTTAAAATGCAATTAAACAGAACAAATACTGTGAGGAAATAGACCAGATTTTACATTTGCATACAAAAATTAGGGGTAAGGTCTTTTTCATCACATTATAAATTTTATATAAACATTTTGGAAGGGAAATAATATGTGGCAATAATAGAGAATGATATAACAAAATAACTGCCACGCTGGTGTTGTTGTCCGTGGGGTCAAAAATTGCTCCCAGAAAAGAATTAATAATTTATGGAAGTGTTTATCCCTGTAATTAAATACTAGGATTGGGAACCACATACTGCTTAGTTTAAGTCGGATAGAAAATTAGGCCTAAATTCTGGAAACAGAAACTTACATGAAAAAAATAATGTTTAGAAGGTTGGTGTATTCTCTGTCCAAATAGAAAGAAAAAAAGGAAAACAGGGGCTCATTTAAAAATGAAAGAAAATGGGGGATCGTTTACTCTGGGATGAGTAAATTGAGATGAGCCTGAGTAAAATGAGATGAGCCTTATTTTCAAACAAAAATCTCTAACGGGGGGTTGGACTCGATGATCTCCAGAGGTCCCTTCCAACCCTCACCATTCCAGGATTCTGTGCAGGCAAGGGAAACCACGGCACTGGAAACAAGGACAAATGTATGCTTTTGTACATCTAGTGCAGTTGTGCTTCACGGTAATGACACATTTCTCAACAAGTTTGAGGTCTGTAGTGCTGGACACCTCAGCTGGAGCACATCTGCCCAGCCACTGACACACGTGGCAAAGGTCCTGGTTAGGTCTTCTCGGAGCTTGGATGAGGGATGTTCTGCATAAGGTCCCAGAACTGAAATCCTAACAGTAATAATGCATAGCACTTTCCTCGGAGTGTCTTCTGAGCAAGTATCCCTTATACAGCTCTTCAAATACACCAGGAGTTTAATCCTAACCCAGAGGAAAAGGATGAATTCCCATTTCCATGACCTTCACTGGAGGAATGCAAAAGCAAAGGCTTGGCTTTTGGCAGGCTACCTCCCCAGTTTTTCCTGCCCAATGTCGATGAGTTATGAGAATTGGGGAAGGGGGGGAAATGGCTTGAAATGCAATCTGCCCCCCTTTCAACTCCGAGGTCCTAATCTTTCTTGGCAAGCTGAAAACACTGGATTTGCCCGTGCTGCTGAATGTGTAGCACAGAGCCCTGGTGAGTGGGGAAACCACACAAATTCCCACTTGCCCTTGAACAACTGGCCGGGACCAGCACGACAGCTCCTTATGCCCTGTAATTCCACCCAGAGGTAGGCACTGGGGAGGCTGCCTTCTCTAAATAGCTGAGAAATATGAATAGCAAGAAGGCTTGAAAACGCTGTGTGGCTAAGGGAGCAATGAAGAAAAGCTCAAGGACTGAATCCCTTACCCTGCCTCTGGTTTTGGAAGCCCACAGGCTTAAATCTAATTCTGTGGGTGCCACACTTACTGAGATAATATCTGTGTAAGTCATCAATACGTTCAGGTCCTCAAACACCTCGGTAGTAAATCACATCTTTCCTCATTACCACCACAGAAACAATTACAAGTGCCACAACTGGGCACTGTTAAGAAGAAAAAAAAAGAATAATAATAAAGAAAAATCTCTTTTTGTCCAGCGAGCAGTGACAAAGATCCAGCTATGGGGGTCATCATAGCAAAGCAATCCATTCTTTTGATTAGCCTACCACTTAAAGGCCAGCTTGCACATGAACTATTTTAATTGTCAACTACAGTGGCACTGCGGTGTGACATTAAAGGTGCTCTGAAGTTTGCTGTTTGCTGACGGTGCGTGCCGGTTCTGCACACCAGAACCAGGTACTTGGAGGCGGGTGGGATTTCTTTCTTTATTTGTTTGTGGGTAGTTTAAATTGACATGAGTTTGCCTGAGAGAAGTCCAGATGTCTGCAGTGTGAGATGCCCACACGTGCTGTTCTCACGTAGAAAGAATGAAACTTGCGGTTCTGAAATGTAAGGGTGAAGTTCTTTTGAGTGTTTGGCTGTGGTTTGGTTTTTTGTTTTGTTTTAAAACTATCAATTCCTGGATGAAAATGTTGTGGGGGTTTTTATTTGTTTTTTTTTCTTTATTTGAATGAAATTCCAGGGAAGCTGCTCTAGCTGTATTTAGTAATTCCCCATAAACAGTTCATTGTTGTTTTCCTCAGCTGCCTTTGGAGATTTTCCTGAATAAGAGTTAGATTTTTATATTCCCTTAACCCTTAAAGGCTAGAGAGAATTTGCTGAGGAGCCTTTTGCTTGTTTTCCTGCCCTCAGGCAGTGGTCTGCCTCTGACTCCTGTATCTTCCTGCATCACCACCTGGGACAACGTGAAGTGGCCTCCTTTCCTTAAGATACAGAGTAAATCCTAAGGATGGATTTTTTCTCTCCAAGTCCCACCAGTGCCCTCTGAGGAAGCCCTCCTAACTCAGGTCTCTTTCATCCCATTTTCTTTTTTGCAAGCCTATAGTCAGGTAACTTTTTTGTTTTGTTTTAAACATCATTACAAGGTCAAACAGGCCAGTCAGCATCTCCTGGGGCTGCTGGCTGCTCCCAGTCAAATAGAGCCTTCTGCCACCACATAGCCTATATACCATTTTTATTTTATTTTATTAATTGACGATAGGATTTGAATTCAGAGTTTATTCTGTGCTCTTTTTTTTAGTCTTGATGAGGTTATGGAAGTGATTTTTTTTTTTCAAAGGCATAAACAAGACTTCTATGGCCAAGTCCCACTGGCTTTCAGCAGGAATGGTCAGTGCCAGAAGCATTTTGTGCCCTTGACAATCTTTCCTTATTTCTTAAACAAAGACAGTACAAATAAAAGGCTCTTTCATTTGGGGGGAATTTGTAGAGATCGTAAATTAAGGCTTAGATGGATAAACCATTTAAATCCAATATACTTGGTAGTGGAACTCTGCCTCAGAGTGTGCTGGGTACTCAACCCCAGAGCATGCTTAGCACGAGAGTAGTCGGCTCCTTTGCTGTTTGCTGCACGATGTGCCAGACCCCCAGGGATCTCCTCCCCTGGGGAGCAAGGAGCTTGCTGGTGTGGGACGGAGGGGACAGATGAGGGCCTGGGAGCTGGCAGGTGTCCAGTGTGAAGAAATGAAATATTTATGGAGAAACGAGATGGAGTGAGGCTCTCTATTCCTATCTTGCCTCTCTCTTAATTTGTGGAAGTCTCTGCATTGCTGCATGACACAGAATTTGGCAGTTGTGGTGACTACCGTGTGAGGAGACTGATAAAAATATCAAGCTTCTAGCAGATGAAAAAGCAATAGGGTATGAGCTACCTAATCAGCTTTCTACACCTCTCACCTCCACAGATCGAAGTACTTAACTGTATACTATTCATTAAGTCAAATCCTACTGCTGAATTCTGTTTACCAGGTAGAGACTTCTCTTATTTTTTTTTGTCCCTGTTCCAATTAATCGGTATTTCCTCTGCACATGGAAAGAATCACTAAGCTCTGATTAATCATAGCAAGTCCCCTGCTGTTGTGGATAATAGTGGAGTGGGGGTGGGCAAGGCTGACTAATACACCTTCAAATTCCATTTGGGCTGTAAGCTCTTGAGGCATAATGATTTTTTAGGTACTCTTGTTGGGTCATAATGTCACATCACATCAGGTAAATACGGCTCGTGTAAGCCAGTTTGATTCGTTGCCGAAGGATTTTTGTGCGGTGAAATAATAGAAGTGAAGTGGGTTTTCCACTGTATTTTAGTGTTTCTGGTGGGAATGTTTGCAGGAGAGCATCCAATCCTTCCCTGTTTAACCTCAGACAGGAGAATCTCAAGAGCCTCTTCAGAGTCCCTTGACATGGCTGAGCATGGCATGGTTAAATGTCTACTGTAAGCGGTGTGAAAGTGGCAAGTTTTGACCCTCAGGAAGGCAAAAATATTACTATTTCAAGAGAGAGAACCTCTTAAATCCCTTTGGTAAACAGCAGGAGTTGCAGTCTGTCAGCGTCTCGAAGTCTCTGAAATCTGCTGAACCATTTGGCACTGCCTCAGAGTTGGAAATGTTTTTTCTTCTTGATATGATAAGACGAAAAGAGGAAATTTTGGGGTCCTTGTTTTTTTGTTTGCTTGTTTTGTGTTGCCTGGTCTTGTTTTGTATTTGTTGTCAAGCAGACATCTGACAGTAGCAAGAAGCTGTCCCATTTAGACATCTTTTTTTTCCCTCTTTTTGCCTGCCAGGTGAAAAGAGCAGTGATTTGGTGCTTCTAGCAAACAGGGCAATAAGGAGGCATTTCAGCAACCAGGTCACTGCAGCTATACTCTTAACAAGCAGTGGCTAAAATACATTTATTAAGGAAAAAAAAATGAAAAGCTCTTGCATAAACTCCCGTAACAATAGCTAGAGCAGCTTGCTATTTCCTCCCGCGTTTGGGTCGGGGTGGAGTCGCCGAGATGGAGCCGATTACTCCGGCCGCGGGGCAGCGTGGCATCGCACAAAGAGCAGAGCACAGGCTGTGCTTGCCAAGGGCAGCCTGGAGATTGTTTGGAGTCCACCAGGAAGTCAACTCTGCCCTGGTTTCCGATGTGATTCAATAGGCTATTTTCCAGAGATGTCTGGAGCCAGAATAAAACCCACCTGATAGGGCCACTGAGAATATTCCCATGATTATAAAACCGCAGAGGGACGAGTTGTTTTGGGAGGCGTGCTGACCATTAATGACAAAACAATGTATGCATTATCAGGCAGATACCGTGTTCTAGAATAAAGGACTGATAATGCCTGGGCATACAGGGCTGCTTTCTGCTCATAGCTGTAAACAGACTGCTCCTCCTGACTCAAACAGCTGCCTCTAACTGGAAGGAGAAACTCAAAAGTTCTTCTTCTCAGGTGTCTTTTATTTATTATTCATTCTCTCCGGGCCCTCCACATTTGAACACTCAGTTCTGCAATGCATTCACTTCTTTGAGCCGGGCTGCAGCCTCGTGCACCTCCAAGAAGGGGTGCAGCGTGAAGAGCAGTGCTGTCTGAACTGTTAGCTGATCTAGTTACAGGAGAAAGGATGATACTTGTCCTTCTGGGACCAGGCTTCCCCTTGCCACGTACTTCCCCTGTGACAGCGTGAGAAGCCAGCAGAGCACCAGTGCTCCCTACCCTGCCCCTTCTCACAAATGCCTTTGTCACATAAGGTGGGCACAGCCTCCCATCTCACCAGCCCTGGAAATTCATACTGATGCCTGAGTATCCAGGATACTCCTGACTGAGCTTTTCTTCTTTCCCTCAGCTTTCATTTCTTTGGTCTCTAAAGCTTCCTGCCACCTACACGTTATTGCAGTCAAAAAGGCCTTTCAGATATGAACACCCAGCCCTTGCCTGGAGTGAACTACTACAGTCGCTGTCACGGAGGCATCTGGATGTGAATAGATCCACCTGACTCAAGTGTAGCCGTCTCGGCCCCTTTTGCACTGCTCACCCAAGTGCCTCAACTACCTCCTCATTCAGTGCTCCTCCTTTGGACTCCAGCTAACGGAACGAGTCCAAGTGCGTAACAGGTTTTCCTTGGGGAGGTTTTAATGTATCCTAAAATCCCATTCCTTTGGGCACGGAAGAATTGAACAACTGCAAAAGTATTTTGGCTCTTCTGTGCACGATGGCCAAGAGAGGGACAGTGATACAGGAACGGGGTTCAGCCTGAGAACAGTGTTCCATGGTACCCTGCAGTGATGCCTGACGGGATAGGCACTTCACCTGGTTATTTTTGAGACAGGCTTCCTTGCAGGGGCCTGGACCAGGTAGCTGGATTATGATTGAGTGTCCATGAAATACCTTGAGAAACTACTGACAACAGATGAAACCATTCTGAATTTCTCTGGACAGACACTTTGGAAAGAAAATAGGATCATGGGCACTCATCCTTTATTGTGCACGGTGCTGAACGCAGGGCTGAGAAAAAATTCTACGCCAGCTCAAGCAAATGATCTTGCTGGAAATAGTGCATGCACTGTTTAACATTTCCTCATCTTCCATCCTTTTAAATAAATCACCTTGTAGCAAAGCATTCGACTGATGGTTTCACACCATCAGTTTTCACACCCTCAGTTTTTAATTGGGAGAAGCTGATCAGCACTAGTATTACTTCCCAGAAGTGTTGGTAGGAGTTTCAAAACTTGTCTGTTGCTTCTGGCAAGTACTTTGTAGGAGAGCAGAGAGAACCTACTTCTGCTCTCACTGGAAGCAGGGGAAAGCAGAGCAGTTCTCCAGAAAGCAACTCGCTGCCGTTGCAAAGATAATCAGCAGCTTCTAAAATATGGGCAGCACAAAGAAAGCTGCACATGGTGACCATCCTAAAAAAAAACGAGGCAAGAGGATTCAGTGGTTGCTTTCTGGGTCTCCCAGCTGGACTGCTAAGGTAGGAAACTTCAACAAGCTCTCATGTCACTCTTAGAGTAGTGGAGAAGAGATGCTTCTTTCCCCGCCTAGAGAAGCTGAGATGCTGCAGTACTTTCTCTAATCCCTGCGCGTCATATCTGGAATGTGTGAGCTTCAGCTTAAAAAAATATAAACCCATAAAATTCCAGTGTACTGCTCTGTGTGTGGCTGTGCTTGTGTTTGGATAACAAAAGAATTTTAGAGGCGCATTTTCTGCCAGCACACAACAGTGCTGCTGTGCAGCTCGACTGACTGCGGGGTATTTAAAGGGGAAAAATAATAAGGTTGCTTAAGGGTTTAAAGATTAATAAGCATGGCAAAATCTTCCATAACTAGGCAACAGTTTCAGGCCTTGGTGCTCACGTGTCTTTTCTGATTCTTTGCTATAATCTTCTTTCACTGCAGATGGGTGTGGGGTAAACAACAGGGTGTGATGTCAGGGTAGAGATTATCAGTGGAAATGAGTCAAACTTTCACTGTTCTTACAAAGTCCCCATTTCCATGCTCCCAACAGAAGAGTGCTTTGCTCTTATTTCCATTGCACGATGATGAGTAATCCCAGCTGCACTGTTCTGAGATGGAGATACAGAAACTCTAGAGGAAAAATACCACTGTATTTTTTTTTTTTCAAGAGGCTTCAGGATTAGCAGTGTGTTCCAAGTAACAGCTCTAACTAAAGCATTGGGATCTGGTGGTTTTTGTGAACAGAAAGGACACCTCTTTCCCTGCATCCGTTGTAAGGATGGGTGTGCATAGCCCCACGAGCACACATACACACTTCTGTCTCTTACACTTGCCAACACGTCACGTGCTCTACAATTAAACTGCTTCACTCCTAAATTACTGGATGTCACTTCAACAGTCTTCCAGCAGCTCTCTGTTTTCATTCAGAAGAGCAGTAATGCCTCAGAACTGTCAAAAACAAGCAAGCTGGTGTTTATGATTTTCTGGTTTGAATGAGAGAACTATTTGCTAAAATTCAGGTGTGCTTTTGATCTTTTTTTTTTTTTCTTTTTCTCCTGCAAAATACAAAATTTGCAGAATGGAAAAAATATTTTCAGCATTGCCTCCAACCGTCCCTCGTGGCATGTCTGTCAGAGTTTTGTATTTAAGAAGTGGGCTTTTATGAAATCAAAAAGCCACATGGAAGAGGTGTAACACCAGCACTCCGTTTGTGTCTCTGAATGCTAAAATTAATTCCATTCAGGATTTAACATTCACCTACAAAGACACCAGCCTGAACTCAGTCTGCAGTGAGTGTACAGAGCACTTAGCACGTGGAAGAAATGGCTGTGCTTCTCCCTCTCTAAAATGGTAGCACATCCAAAGGCTCAGGAGCTTTGAAATTGCCCTATATTTTGAAATATTCACTTGCCAATCAACAGTGTGACCAAAATCACGTCCTAAAGAGATCTCTCTGCAGTCAGTTGAGCTCAAGGTACTGCATGAGAGGCATAATTTCTGGATCCTGCCAGAGTTAGGTGTATGGTCGTGTTGGAAACGCGTGCACTAAGGTACTCTTAAAAAGAGGTAAGAGTGAAAATATGGCTTGAAGGTTAAATGAAAGGCAATGCTGTTAATTCAGTGACCTTAAAGGTCCGTGAGAAGATTCAGATCCAGAAGAAAGACAGCCAAACAGTGATTTAAAGTAGATTTATAGTTTTACAGCACATGCTTTTTTAGGATTTTTGTGGGTTAATAAATTCACTACGTTGATGCAAATCAAGTCTGTTCTACCAAAATACTACTTCTTAGGTAATTGTTGGTGTTTTGGTTTGGTGTTTGCTTTGTTGTTTGGGTTGGTTTTTTGTACTGGAGCGATTAAGCCGCATCCTGACATTATCCCAGGTTGTTCTGCACTCGGTGCCAAATTCCCCACGGGTCCCATGGAGGCGTGGGGGTGGGTTCCACAACAGCCTGAGCAACTTTTTGCAACTTCTGCTGCCAGACATCTGTTTAACTCAAGATTGGTTTACACGGGGATTTTTACCAGCTCCTTCAACACAACTTAGATACCTATTAGATTAGGTTCAGGTTTCACTTGCATCCATACCGTATCCAGATGGCATGGCGGAGCTGCCCAAGCCTACATCCTGTGCTGCACGTTAATTAAGATCCACAGCAGCCTAGCTGAGCAGGATGGTTGCCTGGCTCCTACTTCCCACCAGTTGCTCAGCATCACCATCTAGCCATGAAGAGGAACAGCTCCACTCAAAGGTACCTTTCCCTAATTGAGGGTGAAGTGTCCCAGCCACAAAGGAAGGATGCTACTGTGCAGAGCCTCTGTCTCCACAGCTAGATTATTCAGTAGAGCATTGGTCCCTAGATTTTTATATTAAAAAAAAAAAAACAAGAAAAAAAAAAAAACAACTTTGAAATCCTGCACTTATTCAAGAGCTTCAAAGTGTTAGGAAAATGCTTCATGTTTCAGCAAATGTACAAGAGGTTCAGGGAACTGGCTACCACATTAAACAGTTACCCTGTGGCCTGCACTGTAAATGAAGAGGAATAGCAGCAGTTATTGAAACTTGTTCTACTTTGTCACAGAGCTACTGGAGCTGCCTGAGAAGCATTGCTTGCTTTTTGGAAACCCTAGAGGAGAATATGACCTAGGAACAATCATACCTTTGTAGTCCAATTGTTCCCATGCTTGGGAAGACAAAAAAAAAGGGAAAAGAAAAAAAGTGAAAGGACTAAGTGATCAGGGTAGCAATATTGTACAATGTGGCTGTGTTTTCAAGTTACTTGGAAAGTCTGTATGCTGTTGCATTGCTTTCAAACCCAACAAAAGGCCAGTTATTAATCCTGCAATTACCCAGCCTTATCACTGCTATCCACACAGCCTGGCTGTGGCTGCGCTTGCAGATGATACTGTTTTCATTACAGTGACCAAAGCAAAATTTAATTAGAGACCCATCTCTCCAATGGACAAGTGAAAAGTAAAAGGATTGGGAAATTAATCCTCATCCTTAATTACATTAAGATATTTTGCTGTTCTGGATGGGGGATTTTTGATACTCTGGGCAACTCTCTTCTATCCGTTCCCTCGTTAGCGGCTGCAAAGCGGAGTGATTACAGGGATGGAGGGAAATGCTGCTCATGACATGAAAAAGCATATCCTTCCTGTCAGCTCTGGGCATGGAATGGGAATATCTAATCAAAAGAGTTTGCTCTGGATCGTATCAGTTCCTGACTGCAAACTCGTAACGTTATAGGAGGAAAGCAAAATGATCCTCAGGTAATAGAAATGGGGCGGGGGGGAATTGATAGGGAGATCAGACTGTGACTAAATGGAAGCAGGGAGACTGAAAAGCAGCATTTTAATAAGGGAGGCTTTTGTCCAGTTTTCAACTACAATTGGGCAGATTTGTATAAAACAAAATTTCATCCTGGAGACCATTTAAATTTCATTGATAAGAATGCACTTCATTGCTTCATTTAGAAACTTCCACTGTGGGGTTTTTTCCCCATTTGTATAAAAATAAAAACCATCTGTAGACAAGAAAAAGTCAAAAAAAAAAGAAAAAAGCCCATTCCTAAACCCACAACTTGTTTGTGTGACTGCTTTGCTTTTGTTTAGATTTCTAGGAAACAGATGCATGTTTTTCATTTGGGGAAAGCATACATCTGTTCTGCCAAATTCTCTCCCCAAATCCTTATTTTCCAGTAAGAGCTTATTCAATTACATTTGAAAATAAGAAACTTTCCCTCCATCCCTTGTGTACACACAGACATTGTGCTACAAGGAAAAATGCTCGTTTTGACACAGCGAGGAATTGTTTTCTCAGAAAATCCATAAGAGTTTGCAAAATGCTGTATAATAATTTAGGTTAGAAGAAGAAAAGAGAAGTTAACAAATGTACTTCTGTAATCTGTGAAAGGAAATCTGCACAGTTGCAGCTGGTAGTCCCATATTGAAGAGTGGCATCCAGTTTAACAAGGCTGAAAACAGTGAGGTTGTAGAGAAAATCCTGTATGAGGTTTATTAAAGATGCAATTCCTGTTCACCGATTGCTTAAACAATCCCATGAAATTCTATTACAGGGATCTTATTCTCCCTTAGATTCTATGGGCTGGTTTAAATATACTATAGGGAGGTTAGCATCCTCTGTTAAATGTCTGTCTCCTTCAGAAGGGCAAGTCATTCTGTGTGTTCTGAATGTTAGTCTAGTTCAGCATCTGCTTCAGAAATCACATGGCATTTTCTTTCAATCTCTTCCTGTTTTGAAAAGAAACAAGTGCTACAACCCAACTCATAACAGCACGTGACTCACCTTCTTACGTGCCCATTTCGGGGTCTGGATTCAAGTGTCTGCCATTAAGGTATCTTCCTTCAGCTAGGGGATTTTTATCTTCAGCTTAGAAAGGGAAGAAGGGAAAAAAAAATGCATAGCGAGTAGTTAAATCTTAGTGCAGAAGGAATCTAAGAGTACATCAAGAAGAGTAAACCTATTAACTTGTTCCCCTTCAGGGAGAAGATCCTACAGTAGTAATGCAGTTTGGAAATACATTTGAAGCAGGTGGACAGAGCAGCAGGAGGGCAGTATCAGGCTCATACAGCAGGAGGGCAACACCAGCCAGTTAGAAAAAATGAATCTCCTGGACTGTAGGGGACTGCATATTAGAATTGCCAAGCTGAATATTTCCTACTGCACATCCTAAATAAATTAGACCTGCACAGAAATATGGGCAACGGTAGCTCCAACGTGGCACAAATAGCACTGGAAATGAAAGCTGCCCGTGCGTGCTCCAGGAAAGCTCTGAACGGTCAGGTGGGGCATCACTTCAGTCCCATTTCAACCTGTCACAAGGAGCTAGGCCTGTGGGGAGATGGAAAAAGTCCCCCTTGGTATTTTTTAATGATATTGCTGGTATTGTCTACATAGCAGTGCATTTCTCTGCTTTATGTTTGCCTCTCCAGCCAGGACTGGTGGTGGTGGTGGTGTGGGACTGGTAGGAAATGAGCAGCAGGGAGGTCAGGGATTCCTTGAAGGAGCACTAGGGAAGGAGAGACATCCCTGGATGAACTAGAGCATGGGAGAGCTGTGCTGAGCTCCTGCCACTGCAAGTCCAGCCGAGCCACCTTGCAGCCTCCAGACATCCTTACCCAGGTCGTGACAGG
The DNA here is from genome assembly GCA_027560015.1 of Chloroceryle amazona. NCBI lineage: Eukaryota > Metazoa > Chordata > Aves > Coraciiformes > Cerylidae > Chloroceryle > Chloroceryle amazona. Next base: position 116,047 of record JANHFX010009179.1, read on the forward strand.
GACTCTACATTTTCCCTCGAGCAGCAGAGAGAAGCAGCTGCCTCCAGTCAAAACTGAACATCCGAGCAGCAACACAGGACCGGTTTGTCACGCTAGCTGGTGTGCGGCTGCGTGCGTTAAAGAGCATTAGTTTGTTCATTTATCCACCCCTCTGCTGCTCTGCTTGCAGAGGTCTGTGATGTTGGCTGCTGCAACTTGGGCAGCCTTTGGCAGTAGCTCTGCCTGGATGTTGCCCACCTGCTTGTCGGTCCAGAGATGCCTGCTGTCACTCTGGCTGTATCTCTCCCTCCTTCTGTGGCAGCTGGCCCGGTTGCAGGTTGGTCTGTTGCATGCGGTGCTTTTCCTCTCCTGACTGCAGATCTTACTTACAAATTACACTCGGAATTTTCCATTCTACGGGGGTGCAAAGCAAAGCTGGTTGAACGCAGCAGAGATGTCCTGCTGACTTCAGTGGGACACTGAATCGTATCCTAAATCACTGATGCCACAGAGCTCGCCGTAGAGTTTTAGCTCTTTGAGCAAAGTACCACACATCTGGGAACTGTTTCCACTGAATTACATTCTCCTAGAAGTACCCCTGCTACCAAAAAGCCACGTCGCACAAACCCAGTAGAGAAGACAGTCCTCCCTTTCATCTCCTGCGAGGAGATCTGAAGTTTTGAAAGGGCAAACTCCTCTCTCTTGCATTGTTTAAGAGTCACCAGTGTTTCCAGACATCCCTGCAGCTCCTCTTTGTCCTCCCAGTAAATTCCACAAATCAGTGAGGCACCAGGTAGGTTTTTTTTTTACTTTCTCTGGTTTATTTCACTGCTTCACAGAGGAGCTTGAGATATTTGGAGAGTCTGCCCACTACTGAGGCCCCCGTGGGCAGAGGTCCCTTTACAGTATTTCTTAAATGATTACAGGATTCTGTTCTGTGGTCTTGTACCGCGTGTGCCTTTGTAGTGGCTTTCTCATGAAGTTCTTTCTGTTTTAATTACTGGAAATTCAACATCTGTCTCCTAACCATGGCTTGAGAAGAGGTTTAACACTAAGCTACGACCTGAAAGCTGACAGGCATTTTAGTCTAGAACCAGGTTTCTAAAACTTGGGTCTAATGAGTTTGCTGCGATTAGGTGAGAGGAGGACAGCAATGAGACCATACAGATTTAGGGATTGGTTTTCTATTTCAATAAAGAATAAATGACCAAAGTCAACCCATTGTAACACCCCCCCTTGGGGCTGTCTTTTGGGATGTGTCCTTTTGAGGCTGGAGGAGGTCAGAAATAGGATGGCAGGAGGGACCTGTGTGCTGGGGGGGGGCTACCCAGCCAAACAGGTGAGGCAGAGTGGCTTGGTTATGCTGATGGCACGCACAGCCCCCAGCTCCTCCCACCTTGCAGCACCACAGGCCGTGCAGAACACAGCACTTGCAAACCTGAAGTTATTCCAGTGCACTCTCAGTTGTCAGGATGTTGCTTTCCAGCGGCCTCTGTTTCCAGAGCACCTAAGCAATAAAATAATTTGCCTAACTAGAAAAAGACAAATCTCATTTGCAAATAATTTTAATGAAGTTTGAGACTTTCGGTCCTTACAAAGGAGAAAATATCCAGCAGCTGAACACAACAGAGCTTATCTGTGCTAAATCAATTTTATCTTCATAGAAGCCATTCATGGACGCTCATCATTAACCTTCCAGCAAAAAGTGACATGGGCTTTTGAGTTCTGTTCCAGCTTTATTTCTTTTGGGGTACAAGCCTTGCCTCAAGGTCATGGTTTTTCAAGATTTTTCAAGAGACTGATGCTGACTGTTGTTCATGAAGTCTCTTTGCCAAACTCTCCCAAATGTGTCAATTTTAATTTCATTCTTATGATGCTAAAATAGATGAAGTTTGATTTGGGATTTTTTTTGCGGGGGGTGTGGAGTGAATCATTGATGTAGGTGGGTTTTTTTACACTGCAAGATTTTGTTGATATGTTTACTAATTAAAAAAATCAATGTGATGGTGAATGTAGTGTCAGAGAGTAGTCTCAACTGATAGCCTCTCTTTGAGATAGGAAGCACAACAAAAAATGAAGCTTCCACAGCTGGGCAGTTTTGAAGCTGATCTAGACAGTAAAGTACCTGTAGGACAGATTTACTGTCGCTCACCACCTAACAAACGGGCTTGCACCTTTCATAATTACAAGGGGTCCTGCAGAGTGTGTGACTTCCTTCACTGGTTAAATAGTCTGAACACACTACCTCAGGAGAAAAGGGTCACCTCAGCCAGTTTGGTGAAAAACAACTGTTGGGAATCCTGGAACCCAAGCTCCAGTTCACCTGTGAGAGTCAAGAGAGAAATTTTGGGGTACAGTTCCAAGACTAGACTAAGGATGTGGGATAAAGATGAAAGGGTTTGACTCCTGAGTTTACCAAGTTAAAAACAATACCAAAAACCCCAAACAGGTTAAGTTCAACCTATTCCCGGAATCACAGAGTTTCTGAGGCTGGAATAGCCCTCCAGGATCATCAAGTCCAGCCTATGACCCAACACCATGACATCAGCTGGACAATATATAGAAATTCCCTTTCAGAAAGCTCCTAAAATGTAATAAGTGATTGAGGAAAAGCAAAGTCCCTTTCTTCATCCATAGATTGACTCTATCACTTGAAAAGTACAGAAAGTTCAATGTAATTGGAGTCAGGGTAAAAAAAAAATCACTGTGTATATGCTACTATTGAAATCAAGCTTTCTGAAACTATTCTTTTTTAAAAGCAAAACTCCTCCAAAAATAATGATTCAGTACTTTAGGAAAAATAGGGAATCCTAAAAAAGGTAAATGTCTTTGAAAGCTGTTTTAACCAGCAGGGTTAGACTTGTTTTCTGGATATTCCCCCAACAACAAGAGAAGAGAACAGAAGTGCAGTACAATTGCTGATGAATGAGAAAGAAAATCAAAAGTAGGGCAACAAGTCTTATACACAATTGATGAAAAATTTACCTGCTTCACCTGACACTTCACTATTGACTTTATATAATGTGGAAAACAATCATAACAGAAATAGTAATATACAGTATCAGTAACTGAAAGCAGCACAAATTGAGTGCAAACAACATGAAAAGAGAAAGTCACCAGTCCAGTTAGTCAATAAAGATCACAATTTTCAAGGGGCATGCTTGAATCACTGTTATTCATCAGGCTCCCAATTTACAACAGATGATATTGTGCAGTGGTGATTGATAATCCTTTCGGGCGTAATGTCGGTTCTTCCTTGAACCATGAAGACACAGTTTGTGTGTGTTTGAGAACTCATAGATTGGTGAGCTCCACAGTTCACCAGCTGCCCAAATTACTTTCTACTGAAAAAAAAAAAAAAAAAAGCTTTTATTTGGGGCAGGGGAGGAACCAGTTCATAAAATTCCCCTCTTTTTTTTTTTTTTAAGGTATGGAGGTGAATTTGCAACACGTTGAACATAAACGTAAAAGCTATTACAGGCAATTGTTCTATAATAAAACATAATGTTGCTAGAGCACAAACATCTGTCACTCACGCAGACATCATCCTGTAAACCCATCTAACTAACTCCATTTTCCCTTCTGATTGTATCGGAGTAGCTTGCGGCGTGACAGTGATTTGAGTGACAGACGTCCGACCCGGAACAGTGCTCTGCATACTTATGTTTGTTTACAGGGCCTCGTCACTGCTGGAAGATGTAAATTTCAAAATTTGCTTTTATTGAGAAACAGATTGATGAAGGAAATGGGTTGGGTTGGTTTTTTTTTTTTACCTTGGAATGCAGAGGCAAAGTTATTGTAGGGCTCTGGCTTTCATAAAAATTTTACCAAGTTTTTAAATTGACTTTTTGGTTTTCTAATGAAAAAGAGCATGAATAATTTAAATGCAGATGGCATTTGCTATATTAGAACCATACTATACCAATACAACAGCAGAGACAACACTCAAGACACAGCTTAACTTAATCCTCCTCCTTCTAGACTTTGATTACAATCTTCAAACCGGCTATAGAGCCTCTCTATTAAAGGCAGATTTTCCTCTGCCTTCCTATTAAATTTTTTTGTTAGATTTCTGGAATGCAACCTTAATAAGTTTAATCAATGAGATTTTAATTTTTTGATGTGTCCTCAGCACCAAAACAAAAATTGGCTAATTATTTAAAACTTCTCTATAAAAAGCCCCGGGGACTTCTGCATTTCAAGATATTAAAATCCCTTTCTACATAAAATGTTTTTCAAGTTTTCTGTTCTGCCTCTATTATCACAAATCAATTCCCAATTCTGACGTGCCCGTGAAGAATCAGAGTTTTGTTTGCGTTCTGGGCACTCCAAGCCAAATACTTAGGCTTTCATTTCAATCCGATTTGACCATCTCTGGTGTTCCTTAGTAGTGTACCAGATGTAATGCATCATATATCCTGGATAAACAAAGCTTTCTGCCCTGAGATCTGCAATGTAGGCAAAATACGGTCCCTCGCCAATAAAGCCATGGTCTCTCTTTAATGATACCAATCTGTAAGTTGGCATTTTGCATTATGTGCTTATTTGTCAAGCAGTAAATTGATTTGTTCAAGTGAGAAAGAGAATAATGTGCAACCTAATAATCTTGAACTACTGTGGTGTATGACAGAAAGGTTTAGCTGCTTATTTTCCAAAGGCCACGCACTCATTTCAAATCTGTGTTATTTGACCTGAAATAAAAAAAGAAGGGGAAGGAAAGGTAATTTCTACCTGATCGCTGTTTTCCTGTCCTGGGTCCTCTAATCTGGTGTCTATCAGGCAGTCGGCACGGTCAGCTGACTTCTTTCAAAGCTCCATCCATTTTCTTCTTCTTTTCTCATGCCTTTCTGCAGAGGCAGCCCATGAAGATCAGTGAAGTGTCAGTGACTATCTTGGGAAGGATCTCTGGATGGAGTTTTTTAGAAGGCAGGAGAGAGAGGTGGCTATGGAAAAACTCCTCCGAGTGATAATCATGTTTAATTGATTTTTTGACCGTTCAGTGGTGCAATCTTGAGCCAGAATATTTCAGCTTAACCATTTGTCCAGAATACTGAACGAGCAAATGTTCATCACTGGATCTGACTGTGCTTTTCTGTGCTAACACAGCTCCTTTTCACAGAAGTGAAAAGCTTCTATCCTGAACAGTTTTTCACTTGGGAGCATGTGTGACCTGGGACTAGAGTCTGATTTTCCTGTAGTAAACTAAAGTGGTCTTCCCCCCGACTTCCTTCTCCCCAGATCTCACTGACTGATGGCCAGTTTTGGAGCACAGGTTTCTGTTGTGTCTATTACTTCTATTATCATTACTGTTGTGATAGCACATGGAGTATCTTGGTGTGAACCCTATGGGCAATGACTAAAAAATAACCCAGACTGTCCTTTCCTTGGCAAGATTAAAATGACTCCATCTGAAGACAGAAGCCACGTGAGAAAAAAAGCTAAAACCATTGCAAGGAATAACGATGTAATAGTGAAATGATTTTGCCTCCCATCAGAGAGGTAGTCCAAAATGTGGCCATGTCATCAAGTATCTTGGGAAAGACAGTTTTTGAAGTTACAGCCAGGTCTACGCTCCAGCCAACAGAACTGGCAAAATTAGATGGACCCTGACTCTTGATTTTCTTCAGAGAAAAATGGAGGTCTCTTAAACATCTTCTCATCTGAGGGGGAAACGCTGGAACTGCCAGTTTTGTGATTGAATTAAACTGTTCCACTTCCTAATTTTATTACAGGCTTTGTCAAAGGGATGGCTCAATGTCTGCTTATTAGTCCTGATCTCAATCTTTTTCTCAGGAGACTTTTATCATAATGAGTGTTAATTCGATGAAATTAATTGAGAGGTTGTTATTTTCATCTCTGAATGGTGCGTGGTTTTGATCGACTGGTCAATGACAAGTCTCTTCTCATTGTCTGCTATAACAAGGCTATGAATAGGAAAAGAAGTGGAAGGGTTGGCCAATTAAGTTATAGAATAATGACAAGGTCAGGCCAAAGAGAGTACATTGTGGTAGTTTACAAATTACTAAGACATTTGGGTTTTTCATGTTCCTGACAGAAATTGTAATGAAAATAAAAAGTGACACATGAATCCATTAACGTGACAGCACAATAAAAGGGAGGAGAAATAATTTTAAGCATACAAGTATACATCAAAATAATTTGAAGGGATCAGAGGCAAACCCATGAGGGAATTCTGACTCTTTCCAAAATAAGACAATGCACCACAGAAAATATACCATTTCCATTTCCCCCTAAATCCATGTCTTTTTCTGTTAGTTTCCTGTGTTTCAGGAAAGTTCTCCCTGGCTTTATCTCTTCGATCTGCCCTATCTCTGAGAAAGAGCTTTGAGTCATGCAATGATGGTTCAAGTCAGTGAAATCTTCTGATGTCTTTGGAATGAATTTGGGCTGCTTTGCCAAGGAAAGAGCAGTTCTCTTCATCAAAAATGTGTGAAGCCCTGCCAGTAAAAAGTGACGTATTCATAAATAAGGAACAATGTGGTCGTGTTGAACATCCTGCCTATTACATCATTCGGGTTGAACTGCTTTACCCAGGAGTCTTATGGGACTCATCTGTTGAAAAAGAAAGAGCAGGGGTCCTGTCTGAAAGTTTAGCAGAAATAACAAAGCTCAGAGGAGGAGATTTTTTACCACTTGCCATTCCCAGAGTTTTCTGTAGCTAAAGTAGAGATCATATGCTGGGCTAAACAGCAGTCATGAGGGATTTGCTCTATTTTACCTTTATAAAATTAAGAAAAAAAAATTACTTTATCTGAACATGTTATCAGATGATGTTTATGACCTCTTCAAACATCTGGAGTACTCTAGGTTTTCTAACAATAGAATTAGTATTGTCCATTAATTACCTTGTACAGTACCTGCATAGAAAGCTCCTGTGAATGGGTGGCAGTGCTCCAGCCAGAATGTATGAAGTGCATAGTTAAAGAAGGCAGAAACTGAGCTTCATGCCGTGACTCTCTCTGAGATCCTTGCTTCAAAGGAAGGTGATCCCTAAACCACAGAGGGAAGCTAAGGGATCTTCTCCAGTATGCTGCATGGGAGAGGTCCCGAGCCTGCTGTGCCATACCAGCGCAGTTCACCCTGCACCTACCCAGAGCCTTTCTTTGGCACCCACCCTGCAACGTTCCCAGTGACCGTGGGCAGCGTGGAACTGTCTACACCAAAGAAATCTCCAGCTGTCCTGTTAAAATAGCTCTTAGTTCTCTTGGCACTGATGGCACCAAGGTCAAACGTCAATATTTCATTGACCAACATTCTCACACTGCTGCTCAGCTTCTGCAAGTACAGAACCTTCTCTGAGGACATCAGATTATTTTTCAAGAACAGTGCAAAACAAACACTTTGATTTGCAAATATTGACTCCATCTGATGCAACTCGGTGCTGCACCAGGTCAGGTTCCCAAAGAAGGGATCTCTGATGTCTGCTCTGGCCAGGGAATCTGTATGAACAGCCACTGCACCAATAACCAGCTTTTTTCCAAAGACTCTAGACTGATACAACAATTTCCCCAGCACCGTTGCTCTCTTTTGTTGCCTCCTGTAAATGTGATGAATTAGCCTTGCTGCGACTGTTGCAGTGTTTGAAAATAATAGGATACACACTTTCTGCGAGCTGAGTCTGTAACGCATCCCCTAGAAGCTGACACATTAGCATGTCAGGTTTCAGACTGTTCAACTCTCCTGTTCTTCTGATAGCGAGTTTTGTGGGATTTTGACACCTTGTCTTTCAGGCTCTCTCTCACTCTCATCTTTTCTTGCCTTGTGGAAATGAAGAAGAAACTTTCCATCCTGTGTCTCTGAGCAAATCACAGCAGATCTCTGAGTGGTTCCCTCAAGACAGCTCATGAGCCTCTGGAAAAGGAAGAAGGAATTAATGTGGATTTTTTTTTTCCTGCTTTCATACAAAAAAGACAATACATTTATTTATTTATCATCTGCAAAATTCATCATTTTCATCTGGATTTTCTGTGTCTTTTCACTGAACACAGTTGATATTTCCAAACAGTATTTGGTATGTCTGTTCTTTTAGGAGATGCTATTATCTCTGAGAAAGGGGTGTTACCGTGCTCTCTGTGTCTCTCAGTATGAATTGGAGGACCTGATCAGAGTGAAGATCATCAAGCATCAGAAATGTTTAAAGCTGCAATAAATCTAATTTTTTTTTCACCCAGGAAATTCTGGGAGGTTTTAAAAAGGGCACGGTAAGCTCTGGCCTCGGGATCCTAGAACAGTCGAGGTGGGCAGGGACCTCTGGAGATCACCTAGTGCAAACACCTCCCTAAGGCAGGTCAGCTAGAGCAGATTGCTCAGGACATGGTCAGTTGGTTTTTGATGTTCTGCAAGGGTGGAGACTCCTCACCCTCTTCCTCCATTTGATCACCTGCACAGAAAAAAATAAACAGGGGGGAGTTTCTTATGTTTTGAATGGAACTTCCAGTATTTCTGTTCATGCCCACTGCCTCTTTTCCTGTCATTGGGCACCACTAAGAGTCTGGCTAAATCTTCTTCACTGCCTCCCATCAGGTCTTTACACACGTTGGTGTATAAACACCTCCTTCTCCAGGCTGAACAGTCCCAGCTCTCAGTGTCTCCTCATTTAGCAGAAGCCCCAGTCCATCAATCGTCCTCATGGCTCTGCTGGTATTTATTAATGTTAGGGATCTACGTGTTACCAAATTAGAGACCAGTTAAGATCATATCCCAGGAAAATTTATGTCTCTCTGGAGAGAAAGGGGCATCCCTGGGGCTTTTTTAATTGCAGAGGAGGGAATTTCTACTTCAGAACGGGAAAGATTTTTCCATGACCCAAGCCTGATGACCCTTTGTCTTCCCACTGACCACTGTCCTCTCGCAGGCATTCTTTGTGTTACTATTTTCATAAATAATGTTAGAGAGATGGCTACTGAATACTCAGTTGTGTTTTCAGAGCTACTGGACTGCAGGAAAGAATAATCTTGCTCACTGGCAAGGCTGATAAGGAATGCAAAAAGGCAGCACATCTCAATTCTCTGTCACTGCTGGCTTCTTGAGCGTGAGCTGACACACACCATGGACTTCGAAGATACAGTGATTGAATCTGTGCAGAGTGCAGGGAATAGACTGAATTCTATAGCTTAGCATTGTCCTTTGCAGTGACTAATACAGGACATTAAAATGCACCAAGAATGAGAACTCACTGCTAAATGTCTTAAAGTGTGGGTTTTTTTCTCTTAGTAAGTTTTAGAGGATTTTGTTTATAAATAATAACAGAATTTGACATAAAACAATGTCACGAGCCAGTGTCGCTGTACGGTGTGAAGTACAATTGATGCACTGTGACAGTAAAGGCAAAAAATGTGCCCGAGGATAAATTTCTCACTAAATTGACTAACAGGACAGCGAAAGCTATGGAAAAAAAACCTGGAAACACTGCTTACAATAGATGCTTTATTTAGATTTGAATATACTGTCCCTTTTGTACTCTGACTAAGCCTGAAACGCACAATATTTGCGAAACACATCTGTTTCTCCCATCCTTCAGCTCAGTATTCTTCATTCCTATTTGCCTGTCCTCCATACAACCAGTAATTTTAATTATTCCCATTATCGTGTACTCAGCAAAGAGTTCAGTTTCAGTAGATTAGACTGAATCCAGTTTGCTTTCATTATTTTCTATTTGTTCCACTTACTGCAAATTGTTTTCTTTGCTTGTTATTATTTTCCATTAAGTTCTTTGAATTCCATGAATCCTTTCTTGGAACGCTCAGCAATGCACATATTTAAACTAAGTCTGTTTTTACTACTTATTCTATGCCTTTAGTTTTCACTGGAAAAAAAAAAAATAATAGTACAGCCCAAATGACAACACGGTGTAATTCCTCTCTTCTAAAAGCTAATACCCAGCAGCTGTTTTCCTTAAACACCACTGGGAGTTGGCTCCCTTCCTCATGCAACTGTTCCACCATCATTTATTTGATTCTTCTCTGCTATAATATGAGTTCTTAATACTGGAGATGAAGCTTTCTTTTCTATCTTGCCCGTGCAAAGTTTACAGAGGCATTACCGACTTCTTGCTTTCAGTGTGGTGTGAACCCAAAGAACTTCATCTGGTTTGAAACAGGGAACAATAGATGTTGGTCTCGGCCGTAAACCCTCCTTCAAAAGGCAACAGAAGACCTTCAAGCAAAGAAATACCCTTTCTGAGCCCACCACATGGCATGCCCAACAAGCAGTCTCCTCCTTTGCCCTGGGGCTGTGAGCTACATAAACTTTTCTGGCTGGCTGTGGCTGCTCTCTGCCCTTCACGTGAGTGAATTCTGAGTGCTGGGAGCTAACTGGCTGTGTCTACACAGCCTCTTCCATCTGCTCTTGAAGCACAGTGGGCCTCTGTGCACCTGCTGCCTACCTGCAAAGGGCTCTGTCTCAGCAGACTTGCATTTCTGGAGCTTGATGCCTTCTTGAAGCAGCGCAAGACGAGGGTCCTGGCAGTGCTCCTGCCTCACAAAACGTGGCCATAGCTCACTAAGCAGGAGTCTCTCCAAACCAGGCTGCATTCACACGAGAGCTGGTTCCTCAAATCCAACACCTGTGAACAAATTACTCCACTACTGCAACTCTTGCCAATCTTACAAAAGATCAGAATTCCCAGCTGAGCTGCCGGGGTGTTTTCTTAGCATAACTGATTTGTTTCAGTCCGTTTATCACAGGCTTTACTTCTCCTGTTTAAAGCAGAATTTAAACTACACAGGTTATTTGCTTATAAAGCAAAGATGCATCCGGGAAGGCTTTGGTGATAAATACTTGGTCGTTGCTTCTTCTCATTCTCCAAGCACTAAAACTTTCTGCAAGGCACAGCACCCCTTCCCATAGCTCTCACGATTTCTGGCCATCCCATATAGCAGTAATTTAATATTTGTAGCAAAATAATAAGAGGGATAGAAGCATTGTATGTACATGTAGTCGAAAACCCCTCGGGAATAATTGATTTAAGTGATTAAAGAAGTTGAAAGAGAGCTATAGAGGTGCATAGCTGGGGTTAGCACAGAGCAAGTCATTCAGGTAAAGAAATAATGACTGTCACCATTAAAAAATTACCTTCTGTGTGGCAGCCACTAATCTATGAATGGAAATTCAGTATGATAAAAGCAGAAGAGAGCAGATTCCAGACCAGAGCTGCAGTTCTATGCAGGTATTGTTCATGTTTAGATGTGAGGTCATTTTAAGCAACACATACTTGGTGTGCCAGTAACGATTCCTCTTGGTCATTTTCCTACCACACTGCAAAACGAGTCATTGGAAAGCAAGGAACAAATGACAAAACTTCCCTGCAAATATCGGTGAATCTTGATTATCTTTTCAGCTCGAGGCACATTCAAAGTTGTGAACGTGACGAGTCCTTCAAGACAGGCACAGAAGTGCCCAGTGGCTGTCGTGAGGTGTCCAGGGGAAAGCACCGAATTCCACACATCAGTGTTTTGTTAATGCATGCGTAAGGTAAACACACATTTGTAAACACGTTTGGAGATAGCATTGCATTGATATTCAGTATTTCATGTTAAGAAGAAGTTCTAAAATTTGGGGAAAAAATTGTTCTTTTTCAACCAGGATACTTTGCTTCTTCACTGTCTACAGTAACTACCGTCAACATCCATGCCAACTCCCACGGGAAACAAGCGCAGCATAGCGAGCACTGGCACCTTTGCATTAATCAAAACTAAACAGGACAGGTTGGGGACTGAGCTGTTCGGGAAAGGGAGCTGGGGGTCCTGGTGGGCAGCAGGGTGGCCATGAGCCAGCCATG
>JANHFX010009179.1:127925-143043 GCA_027560015.1 Chloroceryle amazona
CTGCTCAGTGACATCCAATGACAGGACAAGGGGCAGCGGGTGCAAGCTGGGACATGGGAGGGTCCATGGAAACAGGAGGAGAAACTTTTTCATGGTGAGGGTGACAGAACCTGGCCCAGGCTGCCCAGGGAGGGTATGGAGTCTCCTTGTCTGGGGACATTCCAAATCCACCTGGACAAGTTTCTTTGTGACCTGCTCTAGGTGACCCTGCTCTGGCAGGGAGGTTGGACTTGATGATCTTTTGATGTCCCTTCCAACCCCTGACGCTCTGTGGTTCTCTGAAAACTCACAAACTCTCATCACTTCTTACGGGAATCACTGGGCTGTTGCCAGCAGCTCATATCCAAGACAAACCGATCCGCACGCGTTCATTTTTAGCCAGCGGTGCCATCGATGCTGCTGTGCTCCAAGTGTGCTGCTGAAGAGGAGCCCGGTCAGTGCTGTCTAAAGGACTGGGCACAAACATTAAGGCTGCAAATTTCCTAGGCGACTCAAAACAGCTTGTGATGGGCTAACTTACAAATGTGAGTTCCTGACGAGACATTCGATTTATAGCCCATAAACGGTGCCACTTGGCAAGAAGAGAAATAGATGAGAAAGGGCAGGAGGGAGTGTTTAAGTTTCCATGTCTCTTTAAAGGGGAGGAAAGGGCAATTTAACTTTGAGAGTGTGCTAAGAGGGTTAATTCCGGAGAAATTCTGCAATTTATTCTTGTTCTCCGTAATGTTAGACCTTAGGGCTTAATGTAATGGAATGTGATTTAGAGTTCTGAATGTGCTAATTTTGTAATTCAGGTGTCCTGTGGAGAGGCTGCCTTCGTGCCAGCTGTCTGGGGAATTAAATGCAGCTGATTTGTGTTGGGGAAAATGTGTGGTTTGCTTCAGGCCAAAATTGTTGTAAAATTTAAGCCGATGTATTTTCCTTAATTTAAAGTATGGGATACAGGTGGGCCTGAGGGGAATTACCAAGGGCTCCCACATACTTCCTTGTGTTTAGTATGGAAAATTCTCATGTTGTTAAATTACAGCACTCGATAACCAGCGTAAACCAGTTTTATTTACAACACTTTTTCTTCTCTTTTCCTTTGCTTTTGCCCTGCTTTGGGTGTTCCATCTTCATCAAACACTAATTACCCCAGGATTTGGACTCTCATGCTCTCTGCGAGCATGACATGTCGATCTAATGGCCAATTTCTTCAGAAGAAACTCTTGTGTTAAGTATCAATTTGATTTTCTTCCGTGCTAGAGATCTGGGGTGGGAAAATGATTTCCATAATATTTTTGAGTCAAACTGCAGATTTGTCGATATTGCTGTGAGATGGTGAGCGAACAGCACCTGCCTGCTCTACGGGGTATGCTCCAGTGGTAGCTTAACAAAGCAAGCTGAGTTTGCCAGGTGAAAAACAGGGCTCTGCATTATTTATTTATTTCCAAACATATCTCCGGGATATTGTGAAGTACGGTGCTGAGGAATAAAGGACCGTGTCTTCCGCTTATGTAAATCAGAGTTGCTTCATTTGCTTCAGTGAAACTGGGCTGATTTATGCCAGCTAAAGAGCTGAACCACTGTTCCTCGGGCTATAAAAATGCTTGTTGCTTTACAAATGACTCTGCATCTAAATGGCATTATCACACTATAACACCTGACCTGAGAGGTGAAATTGGTTACTTTTGTTGAAATCTAAACAATTATATTTCTATCTTTACTGCTTTCCCTCAGCTGCCTTGGGAAAACATTTTAAGAAAGCAGGAAGGTGAAGTTGTCTTTTTCTAAATTCTTGCAAGAGTGCTGCTTTTTTAAAATACCTCCTAAAGAGAAATGCTGGGGGATAGCAAACAAAAGGTGCCCGGTTTGGTTTTTTTCCTCCACCTCCATCTTAGACCCTTTACCGTGTCTTCTTGGAAATTAGCATAGGTAAATTACTTCAAATCTCTTAATATTAAAACCAAAATGCTAGGAAGACAGAAATCTCAAAGACGCCACTAACAAAGCACGGTGAATAAAAGGGTTCACCCAAACCAGCTTACGGCAGATGCCAGTTCAGCCGTTCAGCACAACCCGCTACACTTGGGTAGCACTGGAGGAGATGGAGTTTGCAGAAAATCCAAAGGAAGCACTTCACAGATGTAATGGTAACACTCAAACCAGTTTCTGTTGTACAGAGGGTAGATACAAGCTGATTTTGTTTTGTTTTGCTTAAGCATGGCTAAAAATATTTTCTTCCCAAACTCATTGAGAGAACACCAGTAGGTATCTGGTGTGAGAACCCGAGGCTGTACTCATATTCCACTCTAGCTGGCAGATAAAATTTCCTTTGCAAAAGGGCTCTGCCTGACACCGTGATACAAACAGCTTGCTTCAGAGCGGATAAAATAGAAGATGAAAGTTGCCCTTAATGGAAATCACAATTGTTTAATATTGCAAAATGATCGCTCTCTAGCTTGACCATACTTCAAAGCTTTGCATCTTGATACAAGTAATTCCTGCCTTTATTTTTATTCAAAGTTCCAGAAGCTTTGATAATTCATCCCCTTCCTTCTGTATCGCCCATGTCTGCTGAATTTAGCACTGGTTTAAAGTAATCTGGATGTAATCCTCTTGTTGCTTCCTAGTTAATTTATCCAGGTAACAGATAAAGCGGGTACCTGCTGCAAGCCGTACTCATTCTTAGGGGCCTTACTTCCACAACCTAGAGCTGCAGCCGTTCTTTTTGGTTGAAACTTTATTCTTCCAAAGTTGCAGATTCAGCGCAAATATTCGGCAGACTCATTTTCTGCGTTCAGAGAAGAAGAGAGTTCTAAGAAAGCAAAATCATTTCACATTTGACTTTTAAAAGTGTTCTGTAGGGGGGAAAAATAGAGTGCTGTTTCAATAGAAGCAAAATGCTTTGTTCACTCCCTAGTGATTTGAGTTTTTTGCTTGTAAATACAGGGGCTTGGCCAGTAAAATGAGAATTTCTGATTTTGTGGTTGTTGTTTTCAGTTACAAAAATCAGTTCTTCCCAAAGCTTTACCGTAAGCATAGCAAACTGTCTTCACATATCACATCTGTAATGAACACCTTTCTCTGATTCTGAATTGTCATTTAAACACTTCTCCAGAAGTGAGAGGACTGTCAACTGCTGTTGGCTAAGAGCTTATCTACATGACTACCAGAAAATTAACCCTTAATTAGCCAATAAAATAGTGGAGCTAAATCACTTCAAGAACTTACTGTGGACACTTGGATTCAGAACTAAATTTGCGTTCATTTGATTTGATTTCCCTCACAAGATGATAACCCTTTGTCATGCCACTTTCTACTGTAATACTCTCGGACCTTCTGAACAGGCTGTAGGGAGTGGTACTGGTTGTATTTGGTGTAATAAGCTCTTGAATGTGAATCTTAATGTAGGATGTGAAATTGAGGTCTTGACCACTTTGCATAAAAGTAAGTATGTCCAGACTGTGTCTCCTAACTGCTATTGCAGTTTCCACAGGAGAATAATTTTCCTGCCCGATTACATTTCAGTGGGTTGTTGCTGGATTTCACACCAGGGACAGTTTGATTTCAGCTTTTAATTATCCATTCTTTATTTGTTTAAGTGAAGTCACGTTTAGAAGTCGTGGTGCTGTCTTTGGAAGAAAGTAGCTACAGAAGTGTGAACTCTTACTTACCTTCTTCCATGACAGACACTGCTTGTCATGACAAAACATGAAAAAGATGGCCTTCTTCTGACATTTATCAGAACAGAGTGGTGTTAGATGCTTCATCAGCAAATCAGGTCGTAAACTTAATCCAAACTTTTCTACAAGAGCTAACACATTTTGCTCTGAGTCAGAAATTTGTTGTTGCTACCATTGGTTATGCCCAGGGATTATTAATATTTGGCATCACGTTCAGTTTTATTCAGTGACTATAACAGAGCTCAACCTTGTTTGATCCCTTGCTTTTTCTTTAGGGAAATTAATTCCAAATGATGCAGATAGATTGAAAAACTGAGAATTTAAGTTCAGGTTTGGTGCTGAGTGAAGGAGGATGCATATTTATAGCATGAATAGCAAACTCTCCACACTGGGGCTTCCCGCATTTTATTGCTTGCTACCGGTAGCAAAACTTCATGCTCTCAGCAACAAGCATTTCTAGGGGGGTTGGGGTTTTATTTGAACTCTCATATCCAAGAGCTAATAGTTTAGTCACAGAATTTGATCAAGGAATATGATCCTGCTTTTATAAATCAGTTTAATCATTATCTCGACTCGCGTCACAAATAGGTGACTAAGAAATGTATCTTCTGTTGTTTCTGCCTGTCTGCCTGGCTTGTTGAAAGAGTGTCTGGGCATCTCAAGGGGGGTTCATGTCCCGTTTCTTTGCTTTGTCTGTACATCAGATATTGATACAGATCTCCTTTGTAAATCTCTTTGAAAGTTACTATAGGCAACAATGAAAATCAGTTGGCAATATCGATACTGACTCATCTGGCCTGAAGTATCAGGGCTGATTTGTTCCAGGCTTTGTACCACCTCTCACACCAAAGAACTTCTTCTTTTTGTGAGCTGCATCAATTTCCTTTGGGGTATCCTCAAAGGCTTTTCCTCTCATGGCCACCTTCAATCCCAGAGAGCCAAAACCGTTGCTCACCCGACGGATTGATCGATTTAGAGCAGAGTGGACGTTCTCAGCCTCCTATGAGAAGTGAAGTAGATAACTAACTTGCTTTTTCCCTTCTCTTTCATTGATGTTTTTTTCATTCATCCCCTAGTCCCTGGTACAATAAGCATCACTCTCTTACAGGTATGTCACCCCTCCTCCAAACACAGCCTCTGGCAATGCACCTAGTGAGGGGAAATCAGGAAACAACTGCCTCATGGCTCACACAGGAACATAAAACATAGAAAACACTCCAAAGATTCCTTCCTTCTGGTCCATCTAGACTTGTATTTTCTTTTACACGACGACTCCCTTGCTCAGAGTAGGATAAACCGTGGAGGTAGACAGCAGAAAACAAAGCCCCCCAGCAGAAGCCAGGGCTGCCTTGAGCAATCTCCTGGGCATGATGGTTCAGCAAAGGTCCCCTGCTCACAGGAGATGGTAAGTGTAGCTGGCAGATACAGGGCATCATTCCTACGATAAAGTTTATTCCCCTGCAAACAGAGAGAAGAAAGCCAGTGCCCCGCTGTGCTCTAGACATTGGTGAAGGGCTTGTGGTCACCATCAGCTACCTTGGCACTCTCCCTTTGCTTTTCTCCTCAGTTGTTGCAAATGCGACGTTCTCTCCTGTCCTGTCTCACCAGAATTAGCTGGGCCAGCAATCTAAGGAATTTAGGGACAAAGTTGTTACCCTTGATTAGAATACTTTCTGCCACCTTCCCTCTCTTGGCAGCATCACGGGGAGAAATGCGTGGTTATTTCGAGGCCCTTTGGCACTGGGCTTCTAGGAAACATTCAGGCATTCTGAGCAACCCACCCCAACAGCTCTATTTTTTTTTCTGCTTCGCAGGGCCTGTTTTGGTTAGAACTACAAAACACTTTAAAAAGTCTATAAAATTGATAGGACATTAAAATGACATGTTTCCAGGGTGTCTTTTTATTCCTGCAGTGTGTCAGCTATGGCCATGCCCACCCTGTTAGAGAACCATTCAAACAGATCTGCCCAGCTGATGATGATGCTTTTTCTAAAAGCACTTTGGATTTAGAATAATAACCACAATCTGCTACAAGACAAATGTTGATGAAAAGAGGATGCCAGCGACAGAAAATGTGACAGAGCTGGAATTTCTAACAGCAAAGCTGTGTGCAGCAGCGTTGTTCACACTTGGAAATGCAATCTCCCTTGGATAACAGTGCCTTCTGATATGCAATATGGGGCTGATCCAAAGCCTGGTTAAGTCAGTGGACCGCTTCCCAATACCTTTAATGGGCTTTGGATTGCACCCTAATTGCACTGATGTTCCTTTTACTAAAGCTTTTAGTTATACCGAAGCTCAACAATGATCTGTTTGCTTTTCCCTCATTTCCAGGTGTTAATATTTTCTCTCCCTCCATCGAAGTGAAGCCTCAATTATCAGGGAGGAGAGGAAAAAGCCCAACTCTCCCACCAGCCGCACGTAGGTGGCTAATGCTCGGTGCCGAGTCAAAGCGAGCAAGATGATGATCATCATGTAAAGGCAGTGAATAAAAGTGAAAGTGCAGTGGCATTTCAAGCCTGATTTGGTAATAAATGTCTCCATGCATGAAGGGCCTACTCCAGCGAGAGAACCAGGAGTACCTAGGAAAGAGGAAGCTCAGGAATCTCAAATGAGAGCAGAGGTCAGTAGGAGGAAAGGTCTTAAGAGAATCAGTGAGGGAATCTCTCTTTTGCTGTAAAAGCATAAAGAAAACAGCTCGTAGTTCATCGGGACATTGATGGTTTCTAGAACTTTTCTCTCAAAAGTATAAACAGGGAAAAAAATCTGCCAATGCTGGAGTAAATTGCCCTTCCTCTGTCTGGTGGGCAGCTCCCACAAGGGCACGACTGTCTCTCCTTTCACTGTAAGCAAAAAGGAGATAGAATCTCCTATTCCCGGGATGTAAAGCAGGCTTTCTGACAAAATACCAACATTTACATCATTAAATTCTTACCTCATCTGACAACTAATATTCATCTTCCCACTAGTCCCTGGCTGCCTTGGCTTCTTTAGGAAGATGGGATAGTCCCATGACAGCTACTTGCTAACTGAACGTATTGACAGAAGCTGCCTATAAATTAATTAACTGCTTAAGCAAATTAAACAGATGGAAAATGGGGAATCAGCCATGAGGGGAGGGATGGATGGACAGTCAGGGCCGTACACAGGCACAGTGCTGATGACAGCATTCCCTTTCTCTCACTGCAGTCATCTTTTTGAACAGAATAGAGAGGATCCTAAACACTGAGGTCCATCTGAAGTGATGGAGCCCAGTGAAAATGATGTAGTATTTATTTTAGGTCTGACTATAACCAACAGCAAACTAAAAGCTACAGAAAAGGTACATTTCTAATCATACTGAAAACTATTCCTTTTATTTATTTTATGTAAGAGAAGCAAAACATTTCTTCTACCCCAAGCAAAATATTCTGCCCGCTTTCCAGTTTATTTAATTCATTTTTGTTTGAGTCTGTTTCAAATGAAAAGTTAATTTCAAAATAAAAATTCAAAAGGGCTTACTGAAAAAAAAAAACCAAAAAAGTCAGAGGAAAAGCTTTTGGCATTTCCAAAATGGCACATTCCCATTTCAAAAGATGTCAAAACAAAATGTTCCTTTTCATTTGGCTGAAACTATTTGCATGTTACCCTGCTTGTGCTAATAGGTTCTCTCCTCCCACTCCAGAAGGGTGTTTGGTTTGGGTTTTTTTTGTGTGTTTTGTTTTGTTTGTTGGTGTTGTTGGTTGGCTTTCTATTCAACACTGGTTTTTTTCAAAGCAGATTTGATCCTGGGTGGGGAGAATGTTATTTTACTTAAGAAAGCCAAAATACATTATCACAAGGTAGAAAGCTTGATCTGAACAATACAATAAGTGATATGGGAATGGTTTGATTATTGAAGTATGAGCAGAAACCATCTTATGTATCCTGGTAGACAACAAACTCTGCCAAGTTTGAATTTCCATGTTCCAAATCTGCCCAGAAAAGGCAGGTAAATTCCGCACTCTATTTCCACCCCACAGATTCTATAGCATGCAAACATTTCTGTGCACAAAAGAAAACCAGATGCTCCAGAATTTGGAAAACATGAGAAAAATTAAAAAATCTTCAAGTACAAATTACTTAAAAATCCCTGGGAGGTAAAAAGCTTCGTTGAAGGTTTATGTCTTGAAAGTCTTTATGCAACAAATAAAGCACATTTCAGCAGCTGAGCATGAGCACAAACCACTGGTATTATTTTGTTATTGTTGCTCTTACTGGGGGAAGATGCAATAGCTGAAGCTAAGTCCTTTCTGGTGTTTTGGGAGTTCCACTTGGTTTTAGCTGTGTGAAATCCCTGCATTTAACTGACAGGTTTTGTGGTTCAGCTCAGGAATTGTATAATGGTTCTTATATAAGAGTAACGTTTTCAAGTTACTGGTTAACACAGTTCTTGTAAAACATACAAAATGTGGGGGGTTTTTTCACAAATATTGTGTAAAATTGACTACAAAACCCAACATCTTATTTATTTTGGGGGTACTTCAGAATCTTGTCCATAAGTAATGATCCTATCTCCTGATTTCTCCTTTGCTGTGGATACCTTGCACTAGCTGGGTAAGACATTCACATCTCAATGCTGTAAAATCCCCCATATAACTCACCTTGGCCTCTTAAAGTCATATTATTTACCTGCTTGTGTATGCCACACCCTTTATGACCCTGATCCTTCAAATCCTAAGACAACAATGCAACATTTATTCATTTTAGCTGTCTTTTTTGGTATATGATGCAGGACAGGAATTAAATTGTAAGCCTTTAACCTAAATAAAGGCTTCAAGACAAACACACCGTGCGATTTTTATTGCAGCCATAATACTTTTCAAATGTTTCCATCAAAAATAATGAAGTTACCATGGAAATATTTGCTTGCACTCCCGGGTCTAAATATTTACTGCTTCAGTTGTCTACTACTTTGCCAATACCGTATCATCAGGCTCTTTCCTGACTGTCACTTGCTTTCCCTTCCATGACCCGCAGCACTTCATCGTCACTTGTGCTCACATAAAGTGCACCAGTGGTGTCTCTTTTGGAGGCAGTTAGGGCTCCTGGATGGATAATTTACACGTGTTACTCATTTGGTCCGTGCTTGGCTTGGCAGCTTTTATCTTTAGATGCCGTTGTATCAAGCGGAAGCTATGACGAATAATCAAAGGCTTTCTAGATTAGAGATAACTGGTATCTTCAAATTCCTATTTGATTTTAAAAGCACAAGAAATGTTTAGGTTAGTTAACATGGATAAGCTGTATTTCCAGTAACACTGAAATGAGTAAAGGGCCCGTGGTGAGTCATACACTGTTAGTATGGGGTTTGTTTGATCTTGGTCATAGATGTATTATTTTCTTCTGAAGCCTGAGTGTAATTTATTTGTCAGGTTGAATGGTCAGAGAGAGAGTTGTGCGTTGACCTGAAGAAATGTATGGTGTCTTCGTGATGGTGAGGAACATAGAAGAGTCTCCTTCTTGGGAAATATTAGAGTTGATAGGGAGTGTTTGAAGAAGAATGTGTCAAAGAGACTGACAGCAACATGAACAAAAGCAGGAACGGAAATAGAAGATGAGAGGCTGAATTTGTTCTCTTTGAAATTTCACATTTAGGAATTTTAACAAAGGAAGGGTCATTATCTGGACAGCATAACTTCCTGAACCCAGCTTTTATCTCTTCTTGTCCTTTTATGTAATTGAAAAAAAAAGGGTCTTTCACACAGAAGAACAGTGGAGGAACTGGAGGAAATACGATGGGCACAGGAGAAAATCCCTCTGGCTCGTGGTTTTTCAGTGCTGCTTCTCTCGGAGCAGGATGCAGCAACCTCTCACTTGCACCCTAGGTTCACTGCCCTTTGGAGGATGGCTGTCTCCCTTTCCCTCTGAAGTTGGCCACTATTTGTTGTGCTCTTTTATTTTATTTCTTTTTTTCTTGCTAGTTGCTTCAGTTCTCAAGAACCACGTTAATTCTTTTCACAAGCTGTTTGATCCAAGTCTGCTCCTTTACTAATCCAGCTCTACTTAATCAAAGAGAAATTCCACCCTTCATTCAGAATCCAATTGCAATATTATATATTAAGCCAAATATTTGCTATACTGTGTGAAGTCCATACAGGTTTGTTGTTTGTTTTCTTTTCCAGGGATGGGGTTATTGGATTGTACATCCCAGTAATGCCAGCTGTGAAAGGCAAATAAGCTCTGAATTTACCTAAGATTCTGCCAGCGTGTGATATATTATTTCTCTCCTTGGCCTCATCCTTAATCCTTCCCACCTTAAACCTTAGCTTTCTTAACCTAGTCTAACTCAAAATCCTCACTCCTTGCCTGTCTTGAATCGGGTGAATCTTTCTACAAAGGAAACAGCTGGCGGTGGAGCGATGGATCCTGTTGGATAGGAGCTGTCCTGCAGTGTGGAGCTTGGCATTGGGATAAAAAAGTGGAAAAGATTCCATCCCAATTTCACAAGCCGCTTTCCCAGTCCTTGTGATTATCTGTGGGTCAGTTCTCTAATTCTGGCACCTTACTTTGCATCTCTAAGACAACATAGAGCATTTTTTTCCCCTACCTGTTCCAACTGCACCATTATTCTGGCTCAAAGTATGCAATCACAAAAATCCATGTAGCAGCAAGCTTTAATACAAGAATTGTAATAATAACATTACATATGATGAGCTGCCCAGCTGCACACGATCAAACCAGGACTCCTTAACCCAGGGGACTTGACTTCATCAGAACTGAAGTCAGGATGCAAGGTCTCCTCTGTGTGCAGCTCCCGTAGGTTGGTTGCTTTAGCAAAATAGTGGTTTGTGCTTAATTGAGAATTTCTAGAGTGGTTTGTGTTGACACTGAGTCACCAGGTAAAAGATAGACGAGGGGATGTGAGGTGTGTGCGTACACTTAGGTTATTTGGGAAGCTTGCTGGGCTTGAATACTGTGAAACCCAAGAAAATGAGACACAAAAGAAAAGCTGTTTCCTTTGCAGCCTTCCTTGGCAAATATTTAACAGCTGTGTAGTAAATATTTACTAAAGAAATCAACGAGGAAATTCTCCTCTGAAGTTTATTGTGCCAAACTTACAGACTATTCAACCATTAAAGTGTGAAACAAGGGGATACCAGCCTTGATTTAAATGCAGATCTCAATCTAATCTTAACTTGGGAGTCATTAGCAACACACCCTCATAAAAGAAATCATTTCGAGTATTTACAGTACTCCGTTTTCCTGCCATCCTTCCTCCCTCAGTGGTACCATTCACCAGGAAGGAGAGCTTTCTGCTTGATAAAGTGCTGGATAAAAAATGCTACTGGCCAAAATCCCAACCTGTGGTTTATACTGGTTTGACACGAAATCCTCCTCTTTCTTCTGAAAGAAGAACTGTTATATAGTCTGACAGCAGAAGTCACGCTGGCAAGTAGGTAGCATTTATACCCACTGTGTACCTTTAGAATTACAGGTATTTATGTAAAAAATGATCCTGCGTGTGTGAAATGCAAGCTGGGTTTTGCTTCATCATGTTAACAGTCCAGAAATGCTCAAGACAGTCAGATCCTTTGCTCTTCTTGTCTCTGAGGTGCTGCCCACAGGTTGGTTTAAGGCAGGATTTCAGCTGCTTGCTGAATATTTAAATTCAGCTCCACAGCGTTGAGCAATGCAGTCATTTTCTTTTCTGCTCCAGGTAAACAAGATGTGTAAGAATTCTCCTGACTCTCAGAATTGCACTTATAGATCTCTCTCTTTTTTTTTTTTTTCCATCTTAGCTGATCAATGAAGTGCAGACTCTTCTGATTGATTGCAGGTTTCCATTTCTACCGTGGTCCATCATACCATTTCTGAGGGTCCTGACTATTCGCCATAGGTCAGTCCTAAGTGTAAAGCCAGCTTGCATGAAGGCAAGACTTTAAACATAGATTTTTCACTTTAATGCCCAATCAATTTGCTGTGGCAGTCTAATGGAGTCTGCTGTAGTTTTTAGTGGCTAGAAGAGCAGTTTCAAGGACTGTTCAGGAAATAAAAAGGAAATACTGTTAACATGATGAGCGAAAGGGACTCGATCAGTAAGCTGCACGTTCCAGCCTTGATCTGATGTACACGAATGCTCAAAGGTCTTCTGTGAAGGTGCTTTTAGGGCTTAATTACATCTGGTAATCAGGTAAACATGGTTTGAAAGCGGGATGGTCCCAGGCAAGACAGGTGTAAGCACTTAAACCTCATTCTCAGTTTAATTCCTGGCATTCAGCTCCTGTGAGCTGAGAAATACCACTCAGTGAAAAGGCTGAGATGAGGTAATTCAGTTTCCCAGGCTGCTGGGTTGAGGTTTGAATCAGTTTTCAAAAGAAACACCATTCCTAGTATCTCTCTGCCTATAGAATACATATGTGTATGCACAGATAGGAGGGAAAGGGGTGTATCATTGTTTCAGTGTTACTGAGAATAGCTGTCAGTAGAGTTAAATAGAAGCTAAGGTAAATATTTGTGTTCCTCACACGTTGCCTGCACTGGAATGTAGATTTTGGCTTCTTTTATAGTCAGATGCATTATTTGAATATATTTATTCATTTTTAATCAGTGCGCCTCATTTTAAAATAGCTTTGTATTTTCCCTCCGTGCCAACGCTTTATACTTTATTTAAAAGTGAACGATAGAAGTGAATATCTGATTATGGAAAGCCACTGCAAAACACTGCCTACCTACTCATTGGGAAAACAAATCAAACATTCAAACATGATTTTTAATACAAGTTTGAGATCAAAGGACAAAGTGGGTATATTCTTCAGAAAACAGCAGAGAATCCTGATTTTAATGTATTTGAGCAGGGCAGGTGGCACTAGCAAATTACATTACAGTCCCTGGGTAATGCAACAAGGAAAATAAGCAAGAAAACACACCTTATTTAACCTCACTGCTACAGCCAATAGTTGGTTTTGGTTTAAAAAGCTCTGTCCTTGTCAGCGTACTGTCACTAAAGCAAAAATTGCTCGGCACCTCCACACGTCTTGTGGCCTTTTCAAATAGGGTTCCTGTTTCTCTGATCCCAACCTTGGTTTCTGCAAGAAGCCAACACACAACTGTATCTCACCTGAATCGTATTTAAACTGCTGTGTGCAGGAGGTTGACCATTTAGCAAGGTGTCCTGGTTGTAGGTGATAGGTACTGGTGTCTTATAGACCCCTGAATTGATTTAGGGTGTGGATTTTGAGCTGTAGAGCTCCAGTGAGCTTGCAGTTTTTCTAATGGGATTCGGGATCCACCACAGCCATCACTGGGGTCAGTGGCAGTTCACCATCTTCTGAGAGGGATGGCTGGCAGTGGACTAGGCTTTGGAACACCAGCCAGAGGAAGGTGAAGTACCAACCAGCTCAAGCATAGCCCGAGTTGTTGGTCTTGATATCATGCAAGTAGGAGATCTGGGGGAAGAACAGAAGAAAGATTAGTGTCTGCTGAGAGAGAAGTATATTAGGAGTTGGATTCACGAGAGGGAAGGAAATCCTGCTCATTTTGTCGTAGGTTTTTCTGCTGGGAGACTGAAGTAAAAGACTGAATTATTTCTGATTGTTGCTTGTGCCAGGACTCAAGACTCTTCATGCATTGGAGAGACAATGGATCGAAATAATTCCCAGAAATTATTGCTGGTTTGGGGAGGAAAGCACGTCAGAGTTTCATGGCATTTCTATAGCTTTTAGTGGAAATATTAATGTGTATTCCTTTGATAAAATTCGTCCACATATGCAAGATAAAAATGTGCTCCAAAAACACCGGGCCGTAAAAATAAATAAATAAGCAGGAGTCGGTAAAGTTGCACTTGATAAAAATGAACTAAAGCCAGAAAAATCTAACTTGACTCGGAGCCAAAACACTTTGTTTTGTTTTGTTTTGTTTTTTTTCCTTTGGACTTGGCTTCTAATTGAAGAGGAAAATAAAACAGATGCTAGAAATGTCAATTAAACACATTTTTCAATCTGGTTTTTATAATCTCTAACCGTGTACATGGACAGACTTCTACTTTGCAAATGATTGCTAGTCCTTATTGCTGCTTGTTTTAGGAACTGTATTACGTTGCTTCCATGCAGCATGACTCGGTGTATGTATGTTCTTAGAAGCCTGCCTTGCGTGCCTTTATTTCCAGCATTTAATAATTTCTTTTATTCAATAACAAGAGGATGTTTCAATTATAATTTGTAAATATTTCCACAATGGCAAGGGCCAATTAGTGCTGTCTCTGCTGATCACCTACTTGCTCCTGGTTTATGAATTTGAATTACAGGGTTGGACCCTGAAATAGCTGCTCTGCAGACCCGTTCTGAGATGAGAACCTGAGGCAGTTGTACCTGAGAGACTACAAACGTTTCATGTACTCTCCACTGTTTATTCTATTTGTTTCCAGTTCTTTTTCACTAAACAATATGGCCTGAGAAGTCTGGTTTATTGTTTACTTCCCTGTTACACAGGTCTTGTGAGAAAGTTTTGCCCGAGTTTTCTCAGGAATTTATACATCAAAACCTTAGAAAATATATACAAATTACGCTTCTGTTTTGTTGAAAAGGGACTCTTGGAAAACACTGGTCAGGAACTGCGACTGAGCTTTTCATTTGGCTTTTCCTTTACCTGAAGGAAATGTTTTCTCCTTAGGTAAGGTTTGATCTTCAACATTTTTTGCCATCCGGTTGTGTAAAGAGGCAGCTGAATTTGGTCCTTCTCTGCCATCCGATGGGAACTGTGCATGGTCTGGGGTGCTAAAGTGAGGGGAGGAGCGACTGCACCTCCTTCCTTCCACCATTGTGCTGAGGGAAATGTATTGCAGAGCCACGGAACGATCCACTACACTGTCGCAGCTCTGGGGGAAATTGGCCTGGACCCTTCAACTATTATTTGCAACTTGACTATTCGCAGCTGGAATAGCTATGGGTTTGTTATTTGTAAAACATCCATGAATTTCACCACAGGCTTTCTAGCAATCTCGAAGCATCTGTGACTCAAACTGTTTCCCAGCTGTTCAGCCACTACCTGCCGACTGCTCCGGCTCCGCGGCCGTATTAACGCTCCCGGTGAGCTCCTGCCACGCGGCTCCGCTCTGGCTGCAGCTATGGGTGTTCAGTCCCAACAAAAAGAGTGTTCTTTCTTGCAGTTGGAAGTTCTTGCCAATGTTTGGAGTCTTTGCCAATGTTTTCTGGCAGCTATTGATGGTTAAATTTCACCCAGTTTTTTGGTTTGGTTTTTGCAAAGCGGTCAGAAACACTTGAGGTGATTTTCTACTTTAAAAGAAAAAAAAAAGCAGAAGAAAGAAAAGAAAAGAAGGGAAAAGAAAGAGAAAGAAAGAAAAATTAAAGAAGAGAAAGAAAGAAAAATTAAAGAAAAGAAAGAGGGAGAGGAGAGGACAGAGGAGAGGAGAGGAGAGGAGAGGAGAGGAGAGGAGAGGAGAGGAGAGGAGAGGAGAGGAGAGGAGAGAAGAGAAG
>JANHFX010009179.1:143143-153997 GCA_027560015.1 Chloroceryle amazona
GGAGAGGAGAGGAGAGGAGAGGAGAGGAGAGGAGAGGAGAGGAGAGGAGAGGGGAGGGGAAAGGAGAAAGGAAAAATTAATTCAACTAGGAAGAGAAAAAAATAACTAGAGAATATGGACAATATAAGAATATCCAACAATTGTTCAGAGCTTATTTTCAAAAGATCAAATTGGCCCAAAAGTCCTTGATAATTTGCTTTATCAATACACCTCAGAAATTGTAATTTATTTTTCGAATGAAGCTATAGTTTAGGTTTTATTCAACAGCTTGTACTGATAGGTAATTGTTGTAATCAGTTACTTTTAAGAAACACATCCCATTTATAGATTGGCAAAAACTGAGTGAACCTTTATTTAGTTGACTCTTTGTTAGGTGAGGGCAGTGGAAAAAGAGATCAGAGTCTAACCAGTGTCTTCACACTTGAATTCCTTGGCTTTTCAAGTCTACTTACTGTTATTAGGAGCTACTGACAGATGCTGTCTGAGGTTTATGATGCTCAGGTAGGAAGTCAGAGGCTTAGGAGCTTTTCCAGCTTTCATCTGAGTGTGCCTCAAATCCATGATTTTTATATTCTCCATCCCAAAAGACTCAGGGAAGTTCTGCTATTTTAGAAAGCTTAATCTGATTTAATTTGTCTGCACTGTTGATCAGGGCAACGTCATCTTCTGTGTGATGGAGAAGTCTCAGTGCCTCTGTGCATTAGAGCAGAAACTTGCAATTTTATGATAAGAACTGCTCCGAGTTCTCACTGACTTGAAGGGAGGTTTTGCAATTGACCATGATGGAGTTGTCATTTTCTTCATTCTCAAGAGATCTCCAGAACTTTTCCAGGGAAGGAGCTCACATCCACGGTTTAAGCTACCTTAGACTTCTCAGGTGGCAGCAGAAGTGTAAAAGCAATGTGTGAATTGAAAGAAGGTGCAATTGCTTTTTCATAATTATTTTTAATCAAGATAAAATTGGCATAGCAGGTAGGAGCAACTTCTTGCTATTAATCTATCTATGGGGGTAGGGTGGAAAAGCTGAGACGACACCTTGACTGATAAAGCCTTTGAAGAGACACATGAAATACGATGGATGTCCACCCTCTGGCAGACGTGACTGCCTGAAATCTGAAGCAGCATGGGAGTGATACATTCCCAAACACTTCACAGGGACTTGGCTGGGAAAAATCTTACAGGAAAAATCCCTGTTTCACACAGAAACTGCCACTGATGTGAACAGGTAGAATTTCCTATACTAAGGTGTGTGATTTTTTTATTTTTTGTATGTCACCAAACCTATTATTATCATTTTTGTTATTGTTTCTAGTACTACTTCCACAACAACAAAGACATTTTTTACTGAAGACTTTTTTTTACTAGCACTCACCCACTGCAGGGATAAGTTCATGCAGTCTTCACAGATTACACCTAACGTCTTGGTTCTTTGCTTCTCAATGTACATCTCCAAGTGTTTTCTCTATGAATGTTTGATATCTTAAGGAAGCACCAATGCTTATAAAAAAAAATAATAAATCTTCTGTGTCGCTTACTTGGAACTCCGTTTTCAGTGCTAGCATATGGCCCAAGAAGAGGTTTTGGTCCTTAAAATTCAGAGAGAAAGAACTGACCAGCTGTGCAAAATGTGCCATGGTTTCATTTTAGTTTGAATTTCAAAACAAAACACACAGAGAAAAAAAAAAATAAAGGTAACAAAAACAACAACCAAAGACAAAAACAAAACAAAAAACCAATGGCAAAACCCTCAAACAACACTGACTGTTTTATTCTAGCTTTGGTGTCATTTGTCTTTGGTATTAAGATACTGAGATTGATGAGATCATCTCAGATCATCTAACAGTGGAGTGGATTGATTTATTTATTTTGAGCTGGTCATTTATTTCCTTTTCCATTCTTCAGGTTGGTGTTCTGACCTTCAGTAGGTAAAGGTGCTGGATAGTTTAGCTTAAGTTCTCTGAGGAAGTTTTTATATCAATTTTTGTATAGCAGGCAGTGCCTCAAGTCACTTTTATTTAGAATATTTTTAGCAAGCTAAAATATTACAGACATATGAGAATATTTGACATTCATGTTTTTTTTCTCCCCCCTCCATAACATTTCTGCCTTACTGATATAAATGAAGAATTTACTGTTATCAAGAGAAGATAGTTTTTTGTCCCATTGTCTTGCAAGACACTTTGATGTTTAGATTTAGTAGGCAAGATGGGAACGGAGGAGCTGAGTGGTAGCCATGCTTTCAGCCATTATCAGAGTGGTTTTGTGCAGGTTTTGCCTCTGCCTGCCTGGCATCCCAGCTCTGATGCTGTACCCCCATCCACAAACTGCTGCTGGACCAGCTCTTGAGTGCTGCAACTGGCTGTGCCCCCGCCAGAGCCCCCTTCACGATTCATAATGACCACGTTCAGCTGCATGTCTGCAGTTCTTCTCTTCAGATAACGTCTGGGCATTTATTTTTTAGCTGTTTTTCTCAGTGAGTAAGTGAGCATTTCTGTTCACCCCGTTTAGAAGCTGAAGATGAAGAGGAACATCATACTGCAGGTATTATTAGACAAAAACAATGAATGTTAAGCTATTATCTGTACATTAGCAAGTTTTCCCCAGGTAGGTTTTATCATTTCAAGACATTTTGTTTTGTGGTGTTCTTCTTTTTTTTCGTCTAATCACCTCTAAAATTATGAACACTCCAAGAATAAAACATCCTGAATAGCAAAGCAGCTTGAAATATTCATAACTAAGAATGCAACTGGTAATGCTCATAAACAAAGTTGTTTGGAGACCCCTTTATTAATTTTTAATTTATTTTCAGTCAATTCCTTATTACTTCCAAATTCCTGTAGGGGATTCTGTTAATTAGTCATGTGTAAAATATTCATTAAAAACAGCTTCCTATTTTCTTCTTTTATTGCAAATTTACATTTCTAATCTTGTAACCAAAATAAATGCCATTGGGTACAGAGACCACATTAATTTTGATCAACTCCTTGAAATAGAAACCCAGAGAACAAAAGATATGGTTATAAAATCATTTTTATATTGTGATTCCGACTCACTAGAAAGACAGGTATGTGTATTTCAAACTGTTGTCTACTTGAGATGTGAACAACTGACATTTTAGATCATTTTAGGAATTATTTTTAGGAGAGGAAAAAATCAAACAAGCAAGCAGAAAATCACAGTCTTCCACTGACACCTTCCATGGGCATGTACCATTCTGAACTTGATAGGTCTAGGTATAAAAAAATATAACATTCTTGAAATCTGGCCCAAAAATGGAGGCAAAAAAAATGTTTCCAAGCAGACTGAAGTTAAGTTTTTCCTCAATCTCATTTTTTATCTAACGATTAAATAGAGGAAATGTGCTTTTGCATTTTAGTTGGATGACTGAGCCTCAGAAGTCTGAATAAAGTTTTACTTCTGATCCATAGTCATTTCCTGGCAACTCATTTAATCCCTCTGGACCTCAGTTCTCTCTGTGTAAACCCTGACTCATATTTCTAGCCTTGTGAATTCTTCAGTGGTACATTCAACTTTAAATATGTGATGAGGCCAGTGGAAAGGATTCATTACTATTAGTAATAGAAGCTAAACATGCACAGAAACGTTTCTGGGGACAGAATCTCTGGATTGTCTGTTCTAATTGACAGGAAAAGGAGGTGTTTCCATCTTTCAGCTATGTCATGAAACATCTCCACGGTTTGGACCATAGTCTTGTAATATTGTGTTTATATAATGTTATTCTGATTATGTTGTAGCCTCTCCTTTGCTATTTTACCAGCATAAGCATAGAGGAAAAGTTCCAACAAACCTACAAATATCCATAAATGTTCTGTGTGCAGATCATAGCCTGGTAAAGATCTCCATACAATCAGGGGTGTTCTTTTCTCTCAGTGGAGGACATCTCCCACTAACGTCAGGCGCAGAGTTAATTTGCTAAAATAAATCCATCTTGGTTTCTTTCTCTTTTGGTGTCAGGGTGGTAGGTGCTCCAAAAGAAAACGTTGTTGTTGTTCTTCATTTTCATGGAGAAAAGACACAAAAAGAGCAGGGAGATATACTCTGGAAATGGTACCTCCTGCCGAGTTACAACCTCTGATAACATAAATCCTGTCAAAACATTGGCCAAAGCCAATCTTCACTTTTTAATCTCTTTTTACACTAAATTCAGAGAAGTTGGTGTGGTTTCCTGCCAGGCAAAGAAGACTGGAAGAAGCAAAAACGCATCCTGTTGGAGGGACAGGAATGCCAAATATTGTATATAAAAAGGAAAAATCAAGTCAACATCAGCCAACAGAAGTTAGTATTCCAGTTCCAGCAGATCTGGACTGGAACCAGAATGGTTGATTTCCGAATGAGCATGCTGAAGCAAATCAGCATAACTTGGTTCCTGGCAGCATTTCTGGTTTTGAAAGGTTTTCTTCTCCATCAAACCGATCCAGTTGTAAGCAAGCTGGTCTGCTTCAGATCCTTCATAAGGTGCTTAGTGTCTCCTATGAGCTGTCACCTCCTCTTCTGGGAGTACCCTGCACACCAGAAGGGGGACCGATGTGGGAAACTATAAAGACCAACAGGCCAGAAGGTTGGTCCCTACCTGGGGAGAGGCATCTGAAACCCACCACAGCAGTAACAAAGGCTGGGCACTGCCAGATGCACCGTTGACCCTTCCCCTTGGGCAAGTGCAAATGAATTATTTGACTCTCCAAGGTGTAATAGGCTTCCACCTTCTCTGAATCCTCGCCTGGGCTACGTGGCATGGTGCTATGGGCAGGCAGAATAGAGCTTTGTAGGATTGTTGTAGAGAAGGAGGACTCAATTCCACCTCGACTCGGGAGATCTGCATTTCGTGTTAAATTTCCTTTCCATGAACCGCTTCTCCCTTTGTGATGTCATTTACAAAATAATCCACTTGGAAGTCAAATGCATATTTGGTTGTATTCGAAACATAATTGAGGCAATTTAGAATTGCTTTGAAGCTTCTCTCTGGATGAGGAGTGTTGCTGACGTGAATTCTCCCACTCAGTATTACAAGTAGTCTGTCGTGCTCCTGGCAGTGGTGAGAAACTGCAGCTGCTGCTTGGTGCTGCTTTGTACTCTGCTCACACAGGTACACGTTACTATGCAATAAGCATAACTTATGGCCCCACGTATCCATCCCAGGAGAAAGTGGGTTTTCAATGGCCTTTTTATGTGAATTCTTCCCCTGCTTTATCCGATGCTTTTCCTCCATCACTATCTTTGTAATCATTTTCTAAGGAACACTTTAAAAATGATTTTCTAAGTCTTGACTCGTCACCTCTTCCATTCCGTGGCAGAAGAGCTCAGAACCGATGCTCTGTCGAGACCCAGCATCCTTCTCAGACACATTTCATGTATGTAACATCAACTCTAAGGAAACAATTATTTATTGCTGCTCCCAATTCCAACAACAGATTTGATCAAGACCAAATTAATCACTGCCTTAAAATCATTAGAGCTTATGTAGTACAGTACTGGCTGAGCTGAACCGTGACTCAGCTCGATAATTCTCTATCTGAAAACTAATCACCATCCACCAAACCATCATCTTCAGCCAGCAGTTCATCTCCATTACCTAAGTGGCTCCTGCGATTGCAGCTAGATCAAAACATCTTGCTGAAGTCTGGATTCATTTTACCTCATCCTTTTCTTGCCCAATTTGGTATGTGGAAGAAGTCGATTGGTAATGTTAGCCTGAGTTCAGCAAACCCAGGCCAACTCTGCTGAGATGTTTTCCACTCCATCAGTTCTCATAAATTAATTCCTCTGTGATACTCTCAAGTTCTTCACCTGGAACAAAAGCCAGGTTAAAAGTTTACATGTCCTGGTCACTCATCTTTTCCTCTCAGTTTAAACTAGAGCACTACATTTTGTTCAGCGTTTGGCTATGGGAGCCTGGGCTGCAAAACCTGTCAGATGCCCCCTGCTAACATCCCCGCTAGTTCCTTTTCCCCAGGAGCAAAGACCTTCAGATCCTGAAGTCTTCTTTGGTTAATTTTTCTTAAGTATATGTTTATATTCTCTTTACTGAAGATTAGTTTTACATTTTCCCTTTGGTTTCTTGCATTCTTTTCCCAGTACATCTCTGCCTCTGATTCTTTCCCATTAAAAGGATGAAGAGAAGTATTTACCCAGGAATTTTGCCATGTCTGAGTCCTTGGTGATTGTTTCTCCTCCATTATTCAGAAATCTTACTTAGTCTTTTGTTTTGCTTTTCTTTCCCCTGGATGTTTTGGTTGGTTGGTTGGGTTGTGTGCTGGGTTTTTTTCTTTTGCCTTTTTTTTTTTTTTAAGTCTTATTTTCCTTTTTCTTCATCACTACAACACACAGGAGTTCATTATATTTTTAAGCATCTCGTTTTCCCCCTTCAGTTCTCAACCACTGTTGGCATGTATTTCAGGTACGTTAGGGGTATTCTTAATTGCACTCTCTCTTAAGAAGTCTTATGCAAATCTGTTCTGCACTTAATACACTTCTGAAGAGAGGTTTTAATGTTGTAAGTTGAAATTCTTCAATGTTAAATAATGAAAACTGTGACTTCACATCAGTTTTAACTGGGGACTTCCACAGTTCTCAGTGGAGTAATTAAGAAAGGAACCATGGAAGATACTATTCCTATGGCAGACTTTTGAGGCACTGTGTATGTATTTGTACAGGAACAGAGATAATTCCCACGTAGGCTTATATTTTGATTCTCTTGCCCCATTAATCCAGTTGGCCAGTACAGGGGCTGAGTGCAACACTTTATTTCTCTGATTGGAGTTTGGTGAAGATTTCCCATTTTTAATGTTCCCTGCCTATTGATGATTCCTTTCACATACCTCTTTTTTATTATTGATTTCATGCTAATGTACTAGGAGGGTAATTGTGCTAGGAATTGTATACAAAATCCATGTAATTTTTTTGGAAGGATATTGTGCGGCTGCTGTAGGCTGTAATTGTTTTGGAAGATTGCACTGAATTAGAGTCCTTAGATTGAAAATGAGACAATATTGTGCCCTCTAGGACTCCCAAGATGTATATTGAGATCCTGCCTTGCCAAAGACTTCTGCATAACCTTGGCACGTCCCCCTCATCTCTCTCGTTCTCCAGATTCCCAGCCACTCAGCCAGGACAGAAGTCCTCCCTGCCTTTCACCTTTTTCAGGTAGATGGCTGATGTGATTTGCTTGATTTTCCCCCCAGAACGTGATTTTAGCGAGGTTAAATCAGTGCATGAAAACTCTGTCCAAGGCAATACTTTTTCTAGCACTAGAGCTCATCAGCTGTTGAAGAGGTGTACAAAGCTTTAACCAGAATAATATTAATGCTTTATGAATGATGGGATCTTCAAGAACACACTAAACATTTTCCTAACTAGCACATCCTAAGTTCAGAGCTGGAACTGAATGACATTCTGAAAAGAAATCTATCTGATAAGTTTCTCCTGCTTTGCACCAAAGGCATCAAATTTGAACTTTTCCCCCTGTAAACTTAATTCCCTTCATTTAGCCCGTAAGATCACTGCCCAGTTATTTCCTTTCAAAAGTATATCTCTCTGTTATGAGAAGATAGGGGTTTTTATCTGAAGTGTTTAATATACCATATTGTAAAAACTTTCCCAAAAGAATCAATCCTCAGCCTTAAAGGTTATTTCACTTTAGTGAGCAATATCCCACGCTTTCTGCTGCGTTTGATCCGTGTGAGCTGTGGAGTTGCTAAGATTATACATTTATACTGCATGGATTTTTAATGTTTCACACATTAGCTTTTAAAAATCACCTTCATATTCCCTATATGGATTTTTGTGGGTCCCAACATTCAGCACCCAGCGAGTGGCTCTGCCAGACTCTCCCGATGTAAAGATGCTATAGGAATCCTCAACGGGGGCAAAGACAACGACAGATTAAAAACCCCTGGCATCCAGTTGACCATTTTTCTTAAGCTTTATTGTGAGCTTTTTTTTTTTCTTTCCCCTTCTTTTTACGATGGCATGCACAGTATAACTGCCTAAGGGCACGCTTATTACAGGCTGTATTTTAAAGCTGATTAAAACTAAATTCTCCATGCCTGTCTGAAACGTATTCCGCGGGGAATCTTGTTTTATATCGGACGAGTAAAAGGATCTGTTGCTTAGTTAACTAGGTTCACCTTTTACCTCAGCACACATTTAAAAACTCCGATCAAGTTTCCATTACGCTTCATTTATTATCCACTCTTTCTACTTTCGTCGGAGAATGCGTTGTAACGACGCCGACTTTGAAAAGTTTCATAACGAACGCGCGCACGTATGTCGATACGTTTATATGTTACTCTGTTTTATTTATACTCCACGTGAAAATCAGGCTCTCGAGCCTGACAGAAAGATCTTGGTACCTTCATAAACAGGCTTGTCTTCACAATCACTCTGCAGCACACGTGACTTGGCAAGCTGTCAGATGGCAGGACGAAGAGGGAAAGCGCAGAATCTGCAAATTCTGGCCGTGCACGTGGGAATAAGTTCTGGGCTTTCCAAGAATTTCTGGAGAAAATGAAACTTGGCAGGATCCATGCAGAAATTTCGTTTCATCTGTTTTCATTTTACACTGTCTGTCATCTAGTTTTTGATCACTAAATGAAGAAGAAAAAAAAAGAAATCTGGCCATATGCATTCTATAAATTTCCATTTAGCTATCAGGTATCACACCTGCCACAATTTTGCTTTTTGCTCCATTTCAGACAAGGGATATAATTGTTTGTTTGTATAACCAATGGTGATTTGGGAAAGTTTATTTATGGTGGTATTTGCAGTAAATCTGCTCATTTCCAACCATTGCTGTATAAACCTACCACTTGAAATACAGACAGTTATGTCAGCTCGTCTAGGAAATGTATTGTATAACGTTAACAAAATGGCAATATTTATACTCGTTATTGAAATGCCCTGTAACTGGCTGCTGTGTCGTTCTGAACACCGTCACTCCCTACAAGTTCCAGGCCCAGAATCCCTTAAACAGGGAGGGATGTTGTACTTTTCACATTTCTGGTTTGTCCGTCCTCGGCAAGCACGCGTTGCCCCGCGAGGATTGTTGGGTAGCCAGCTTTGCTGCCCACCACCTCCCCACACAATTCATTTTCCTTGACTGCTAAGGCTTCATTTGGGTGAGGTGAGTGATGGGCTTTCTGGTGCATGGCCATTCAGGAATTTTGTGGTGTTGTGGTCTCTTTGACCTTAAAACACTGGCTGAGGCCAGCTCTTCATCACCCACCCTCAGGCACCACAGCCCCACCACGGCTTTGCGCTTTGGTCCCCAGGATGTTGCCCACACCTTCCCCACACCCACAAAGCCTCGATGCACCTGCATCGTAACAAGTCACTCATTTTTTACTTAATCTTCCCAACCCTAACTCTTCATACCCTTAGGAAGAGGACTCTGCAAGGTAAATTTACACTGTTATTAGC
The DNA here is from genome assembly GCA_027560015.1 of Chloroceryle amazona. Classification (NCBI taxonomy): domain Eukaryota; kingdom Metazoa; phylum Chordata; class Aves; order Coraciiformes; family Cerylidae; genus Chloroceryle; species Chloroceryle amazona. The sequence continues at coordinate 152,579 of JANHFX010009179.1, forward strand.
CAGCGGGATTAATGGCAGCAAGTTATCTCTCCATGAGCTGTCAAATGTGTTTATGCTGGCACTACTTCTCTGGTTGTGGTTGAGGGTTTTTTTCTAGAAAATCATAAAAAACTAAACTTGAAAAATTCATAAATAAATTAATCTCCTTGCAAAGTATCAGGAGAAAGCTAGAGGTAGGTCAGATTGTGTTGGAAAACACCGATTGGGTGGCAATTCATTTTTCCTTGGTTCCGTTTCAATTTCTCTGAATTGTTTATGTCAAGAAGAGATGGATGGAAATTTAAATAAAAACTGAAACAGAAGTCAAAACGCCTTGCTCTGATTCAATATCTTGATGTTTCAGTATTTTAAATGGAAAGGAATTTTCTATTTGAGGATTTTTTCTTTACTATTTTAATTTTCAAAATGATACGTTTTCAAGCAGTTCATACTTTCTCATTTTGACTCGGATTTCTTGGAACCGTTTCAGGCTTTTTGGAAGTGCTGGAAAATCAGAAAAGCTTCGTGTGGTTATACACAGAGTAGAAACATAATCCTGTTGATTTACCTGTTTTATTTCCTCTTTTCATATCCTCTTGTTTAAAGAATAAATCTCTGAGCTATAATGTGAGACCAGGTATGCAACACAAAATGCAAGCATAATCTATTAAATATTATTCCAGTAATAAAACACAAGTCACTAATGAAACAGCGTGATGCCATACATCATGCTCTGTACTTGAGTTCTCTTCTTTGGGATTGCAGGATCATGAAGTCTTCTTTTTTTTTTTCCATTGGGGATTGGAGGGAAGATTGACAAAAGCTTTGATTTATACCATAATTTTTCATGAGACTTCATTGCATGATTTTGTATTTGCCCTTGGGCAGGTAAGGATTTTCCAGGTTTTCTGTTAATTACAGCAATTTTGAAAAGTTCTGCTTCCTCCTCAGATAAATGTTGGTCCAGGGTTTGTGAGAAACATAATTCCCTTTGAGGAAATAAGGGAGAGGATTCACAGGGGGAAAGTGAACATCTGTAGAGTGACTTATTGGATAGCTGATTTTTTGGAAGTACCCCACCTGGGTTATAATGAGAAAGCAGCTGTGTGGGAAGCTGTGGGAAGCTGGGCCAATGTTCTCCCTGCACACATGCACCCTTACACCCCGTCCTGCCCAGCCAAGGGAGTGCGTCACTCAGTCCTGGTCCATGAATGTGTTACCTTCAGGGCAGAAAATTTGGAAAAATGTCATCATGTTAGAGCTAAAACTTAGTTGGTGTTGAAATTTAAACAACAATTAGCCTAAGGTAGTGCTGTTTGCTTTTCTTTATGTCTCTCTTTTCTTTTCTTTTTTTCTTTGTCCTTTCCCTTTCTTTCTTTCTTTCTTTCTTTCTTTCTTTCTTTCTTTCTTTCTTTCTTTCTTTCTTTCTTTCTTTCTTTC
>JANHFX010009179.1:159912-177715 GCA_027560015.1 Chloroceryle amazona
GAGAGGCTGTGGAGTCTCCTGCTCTGGAGACTTTCCAGCCCCCCCTGGCTCTGTTCCTGTGTGGGCTGCCCTGGGTGGCCCTGCTCTGGCAGGGGGGTTGGACTCAATGATCTCCAGAGGTCCCTTCCAACCCCCACCACTCTGTGATTCTCTGATTCCATGATTCATCTCATGATGTTTGAGAAACACACAGGGTAATGTTGAAAAAGAAGCTGCTCCTCACGTAAGCAGTGCAGTCTGTGCTGCATGGGAGAGGAGACTGTTAATTCTTGACATAGCTGAGGTTGGGAGCATCTCTCCAAGTCCAGTTACCTCCCTGGGGCTTTGTCCGAGTGCGCAGCTGCAGAGGAGACCGGAGGTATCATGACTGGCAACCTGTTCATGGGAGCTTTGAAAGTCTCAGTGGACCAATGCCAGGTTAGCATCTTCACAACCAAACCTGCAGGGAGTTCATAATCCCCTACCAGAGGGGACTGACCCAGAACGCCGGGATCCATGGAGCGGCCAACCCATAAACCAAAACAGCTGGACACGTGGGGTTGGTCAGGAGCCAGTGCAGATGGGCTGGTCAGGACTGCAAGTTTTTGCTTGCCAATGGGTGGGCACCGATAGAGATGGCAAAAGAGATGTGTCAGAAGTGCAGGTCTCTCCTTACTTCTCCTGGGTCAGATTCTCTCTGCGTGAGAAGCAGAGAGGTCTTCCAAAACATGCTCTTAGCTTCTGCTACTCCATCCCCCCCCTAGCAATTTCCCCTCTACCCCTGAAATGTAAGATTTGCCTAGAAACATGCAGCTTTAATTTTGTTTGGAGGGGTTGTTTGTATACGGGAGTAAAACGTGAATTTCCTGCGTGCACTTGCCCTGGTAAATCTTTAGCACTCAATTGTTTGCAGAAAGTGAACAAGGACTAGTCACGAATGCTGTCAAAATGGAATTTACTTTTAACTTCAAATGAATATTCATGAATTATTTCCTCCGCTATTTGCTCACCACTCATATTTAATGATATGGGAAATGGGATGAATAACACGGTGCTGAAATTTGCTGACAATACACAATTATTGGAGTTAATATAAACCAGGAAGCAAAGTAAGGAATTTCAGGAGAAGTTAATAAAATCTCAAGCGACTGAGTAACAAGATACCAGATGAAGTTCAGTGCAGACAAGTACACGACAGCGGACGTTGGGAGAAATCATTTGAACTACTTGTACCTATGATGGGGCACGAATTAGGTCTAACCTCCCTGGGTTAGGATGGGTGAGGAAGCTGCGATCCAGTCCTGGGGAAGAGTGAGTCCAGCTTAGGAAAATCTCTTCAGTCCTACCTCAGCCACAAGTAGGGCTAATGTTAGAAAAAGTGACCTCTAGACCTCTGTGCAGGAGTACAAGCTGGGGAAAGAAAACCACTAGATTTATTTATTTATAATTAATTTCTCATAACGGGGATGGAATTACACCAGTTTAAGCTAAAAGGCAGCTCTGAAAGGACGCAGTCAAAATAAACTGCTCCGGAGGAAAGGGCAGACACGTGAAAAAAAGTGGTCTGAAGGATGCAAGTTAAACAAACAGTTTACTTTCAGAGACAAAAGGGCATCAGCATCATACAAAATCATATGCAACTCCAGGATGGGCATGTTTTGATTTTCTTCAAGACACATCACAATCCAGCAGCCCACATTCCAGAACAAACAGAAAGGTTTAGCAGTGATTAATGAGGTTTAAATTAAGATGCTAAGGTTTTCTTTGCCCTAACTGGGATAAATGGTTGTACTGTTTGTCTCTAGCAGGGGGTCAAACCAGCATACTGCAGGCTTTACTTCTAAACTGCTTCAACAGGGCTTGCCAGAGCTCAGCCATCAGTGCCCTGACACCACAGGAACCTCTAGCAGGAAGAAGTTAGTGAGGAGATGGTTCTAAGTCACCATCCCAGGCAGCAAGAAAGCCTGAACTTTTCTGCAGCTTCTATGAACTCCCTGCTGTGTGGCACTGGGGTCCAGAGGAAGCTCCTTCTGGTGTCAATCCACATGCCTGAGGACCTGTCCTTCCTCGTCTTTTTGCTCTTCTCTCTCTTAAAGCGCTGTCTACGCTGCCACCAAGTGACTTCCCTTGCACGGCCAACTTTTCTACAAACTTTACAACTTCCTGGTGAGCTGCCATGGTCCTGAAAGCTCCAGTGAAGTAGATGATACCACAGAGAAGGAATATTACAGAATACTTGGTTTCTTGGCCCGTGCATCTCAGAGAACCGTCTGCCTAGGAAGGGATAATGCAAGAAGTTGGTGATGATACAATTGCTTTTAGTGCAGGTGTTTTATTTTGACTTAGAGCACTCTTGGCAGTTCACAGGATGAACTTTCCACTCTACATCCTAAATGATCATTCAATATTTTCCTCTTCTGAGTGTTATTTTGCTCCTCACCAAGGTCCTCAAGCATTTTTCCTTCTGCAAGAGTTCTCAGCTAGGAAATGCACAAGTTCCTGAGGAGTCACTGGGAGAAAGAAGGAAGGGATGCAGCTGTGGGAAGGTGGTGAGGAAGGAATGAGGGCAGAGGGCTCTGGCCAGGACGGTGAGAAGGGTGGTTGAGCACAAAAGCAGCAGAGATGCAGCACTTCTAGGAGGTTGGTTTATATTTTGGTTGTTGGGTTTGGGTTTTTATAAGCAGGACACTTATAACTGTGAAGGACTGAGAGGATGGAAAAGAGCATCTTCTATTCCAGCACTGTGTATACAGCCTAAGACTGCATGAGAGACAGGTGAGAAGTGTCAGAACTCTTCTCCCATGTCAGAAAAACAACAAAGAAGTAGCTGTGATCTTGCAGGAGCCAGTCTGGTTATTGGTGGTGCAGATATTAGCCCTGGACTCTAAGAACCCTTCACTTCTAATGCTCTAGCATAAAATGAGCGTGGATTAAAAGCAAGCGGTAATCCGCCGTTTCATTGCTGTAATTATTCATGGGGTTCACTCTGTTCCTCCTGCAGAGATGTGACTGTCATTATAACTACCATAGCATGACCAGCCCCAGGAGAACATAAACAGACATGGAAACTGAATTACTTTATCCCTTTTAGCTGTGAAGGTCTTTATACTCAGTCTGTACATCTCTTCTGTATTATAGCAGATGCGGAAACAGAGCCCAGATTCAGGGCAGTTAATCCAGCTTCTAGAAACATTGCATTCACTTCAAATTCCCTCGTTTTGTCACTTCATCCAAGGTAAAGCAAAAAGCAGAAAGATACTGTCTCTGAACACCGCACTGTGCCTTTTCTTTCAGATGGACATAGTTAGGCAGATTTAGGGGGATGTGTGCGTGCATATGTTTGTGTGTGTTTGTGCCTTTATTGCTTCAGAATTACCTAGAGTTACATCATCTCAAGAGATATATTCAGCCCCGTGTGCTCAGATGGAATATGATGTTTGCACATAAAACCGTAAGGATTTGTGAGGCATTCAGACAGGAAGGTGAGGCAGTTATAAAACAGATGCTAGCACTGCTTTTGGGCTAGAGCCCTCTGAGGCAGGCTGCTCTGGGATGGACTTGTCTGTTGAAAAAAAAAAAGGTTTTCCCTGCATTTTTTTATTTGAAAATAATTTTAAGCAACCGTGGTAATTCGGTATTTTGATCTGACTTTTAAGTACATTTTCAATTGTATCCGGATTTTATTGACTAGAAAAAACTCCTATGATTGCTGTAGTGACTGGGGTAAATTAAACGTTTCTGAAGTAGTATAAAGACTCATCTCCATTCTTCAAGCCATAGGATTTGGTTTGAAACCAATGAATTAATTTGATATTAGAAAATCCCAGCAAGCATCAGAGAAAAATCTTTATCCGAGGCATTTGTGCGTCCTCAGTCTGTTTTGCATCCCATTTTCCTTTTGGCAGCAAACTTGGAGATTCAAGAGAACAGGCGTTTGTCAAAACAATCAAAGGCTTAAAGGAAAGATCATTATGGTATTTCTGTTATTGGCATTAAATATTTATCATCCCAATTCAGTAACAGATACACGTATGTGCTTATGTGACGGGGGGGTGTGCGTGCACACGCGTGGGGATGTTGCGCACATACACAGTGGGTGCTACTGGAGCACGCTGTTGATGGGTTAGATACTGGAATCTAAGAGTGCTGAATAGATGTGGAATTCAACAGCAAGGAGGCTGAAGATTTATGAGCCCTACGTGGAGTGTTCAGGATGTCTCACTCCTCGCTCAGGATGATCCACAGGGATCTGAAACCGCAATCCAGTCCGCAACCTATGGCAGATCCACTCGTAAGATGACCATCAGACAACACTGTTTGGGCTCTTGCTAAGTACATCCTGGCATACTTGTCATTTCACAGAATCACAGAGTGTTAAGGATTGGAAGGGACCTCAAAAGATCAAGTCCAACCCCCCTGCCAGAGCAGGACCACCTAGAGCAGGTCGTATATATCCTGATACACCACACTTGTTTTTCACCACTGCAGCATCAAACTGCAAATGTGGTGAGACTTTTCAGGTACATATCCAGCTAGCAGTACAGATCTGATCACACCAAAGGAGTAAGTATCTTTAATAGAGTAGATCATGCTCATGTTAAATTAAAAGCAGCACACCTAATACCAGGTCTGTTCAGTTTTTGCTCCTTTGTTGGTATGATAGGCAGTTTCTGGAATGAAAGCAGTTGCTCTGTATTTATCTATATTTAGCTTTTGAAAGCCACCTAAGACTGAGCTTTAGGAAGTGTTGACTTCCCTCCCTTGTCATCCAGGAGCGTTAGTTTCATAGCATTGTCTGCACAGTCAGCCTCCTGTGAATAAATGCATTTCTTCAAGATGCAAAGCTTAGAAAATAACCAGTATTTCTAAGAGCAGGCTGATGTCTTCCTACCAATTCAGCCGCAAAAAAAACCAACCAACCCCAACTTGAGAATTCTACATTCACACTTCAGATATTGTTACCACAGTGATCAGTAATCAAAAATGTGTGGTTTGAAGTCAAGCATGTTAACTTGTGTATATTCATTTACTTATGCCCTCTTAAATCAGCCCTGCAAAGATAAACGAGCCCATTTATAAAACGAACAACACATTTAAGTATAGAACTGTGGGCTTTGCTTCCCATCTGCAAGCATGGAAAGGCTGTCTTTTGGAGTGTTTCCACAAAACATTTATTTTTAATGCTTCTTTATTTTGAGGCAAGCAGGGATGGATTCTGCAGCACTGCAATTCCACGTGCTTCTACCCTTTTTTATTTAGTTTCGACATATTCTCCAGTCTTCCAGAAATATGCATGTTGGTGCAAGTCCCTCCTCCCTGCCCATAAAGACAGGAACCCATTAATGCTTCAGTTTTCTGACACCTCAATATTTTTTCTCAGCACATTCTGTAAAGTTTGACAGCGCAAATTTGAAAGTGTCTTTCTTATGCGTTCACCTGCTCATCTCCATTTGTTTAACTCCTTCTTTCTATATGCCAATAGATATTATCAGTAAATCCTCCTGGTTTAATCTCCAAAATGCCTCAGAAATCTCCCCTTTCCTCTTCATTCTCCCAATAAAATCTTTGTCAAGTCCATCCTTCTCCACATCTACTGCGACCTTGCTGTCTTCAGCCTCTAAATGACACTCACATTAGCCAGTTTTTGAAGCAGTCTAATGCAAAAGTAATCCACTGCTCCCAGTATTGAGATCTCATTAAGATACTCCTAAATCCCTCTTCTTCACTGTCTCCTTATTGCCTTCTAAATCTGATCGAAGCTCCTTTTATCACCCAGAGTTCCTCTTGACCTAACATTCCTTCTTCTGTCCTTGCTCTGTTCTTCCACACCTTTCCTCTTTTTGCTTCTTCCTTGCTCATTGCTGGTCACAAAGTAAACCGTGCACCAATCAGACCTGGGCACTGCCTCATCCTATACCTGCGTGGAGTGAGTAGCTCAGCAATGCTATTCCAGATGGAAGGTATCCCAATATGATTGGCAGAGAGTACCCTTGATACTGTTTGAACCACTGACTACTAAAAAGCGAGTTATCTTGTGCTTTTCTAGCCCAAAGGAAAGGAGGTATTTGTCTTATAGTGAGATTATGGTTTTTTTTCTGAGTCATCCACAATTTCTCCCATGTCCTTCAGCCTGGAATCAGAGAAGGAATTCAAGATTTTACTGTTAATTTACTATCACATGACTCATCAAATTGTTCTCCAACCAGTCTCTGTGAACACCCCTGTCTGTATTAAATTGAAATGTACATCTCTAACTTCTCAAAAATACGTTGCCATCTCTTAAGATCTGAATTTCAGCTTGTAACTTTCTGCTCTCTGTGCTTGCTTCCTATTAAACACTTCTTAGCTTGATTTGGGGGAGTAAAAGGACATGGGACAATAAGATGTCATTCCTGCGTTACAGGCTTTCCCAACCCGGCCCATATTAGCCCACTGAAATTCAGCAGCAGGATCTGTGAGTTATTTCAGACAAGCCCATCTTACAGCACAGCCCATGTCAGCACGAGGCACAGGACATGCAGAGCAAAGCTCTCCGCAGTTGAGCTGCCATTCTGTTCCTCTCTGTCTCCTTGCATTAGATTACAGGAAAGCTTAACAAAACAAACTAACTCCTAGTCCCTTCCTCTCTTCCCCCTTTCAGTCCGTCTCCCCCTGCCACAAAACCACACAGGAGAAAAGCAGCCTTCCTACACCTGGACCCTTTGTTCATTATTCTGCGGTTCATCAGAAATTAACATCCGGTTGCTGGAGCTTCCTCTCTCTTTGCCAAGGTGCTGCAGAAGTGCTTTGTGCCAACCAGACACCTACGTGCTATTTCTACACGCCTCACATCTCCCTGGCCCTGAGTTAGAGTTTAACCCATTGAACTTCAGCCAGCAGCAATCAGGAGGCTGGAAAGTGATGGCGAGTAAATAACACCTAACAAGGTTAGCAAAATACCGTGCCACATCCACATCCGTGGGTGATTCCTGAGCTGGTTTGTCAGAACCACGTTTCACAGCCTCACGTCTGTTGTATTTCCTTCAGAGAGCAGCACGCCTGTTTGTGCACATCCCTCTGCTCCCCTCTTTAAAGGCAGGAGGATGCACAACAGTGCTTCTGTTGGACAGCGTAGGAGTTGTCATCTCTAGGAACCTGGGCAGTGAATCCATAACAGGATTAGAGGAGGTATTGCCATGTCCACGCTAGACATAAGTACGTGCTGAAGTCCTGCTCGTTAGGATGCTGTAAGGAGGGTCGAACTGCTCTCAGGTGTAACACAAAGACATGCCAGACGCGTTACCAGCTTTGCTATATTGGATGTAACCTAGTACACAACACCCTGTTTCAGTCCCGTGAACTCAGAAACTTCTTCTCCTTCAGCTCCTGAGATTCCCAGCCATACAATTGCCTTCCTGCCTCTTTCCTCTCTGCCTATACATCTTTGTTTTCCTCACAAAGCAGAGTTCAGTGGATTTCCTGTACCTCCTCACAGGCCATTACCCTTAAAGCAACATTGCTCCACCGGAGTAAGGATCTTTCTCCAAACCAAAGCAAGCGGTAGGAAGAACTGCAGTCAGCCAAGGTTATCTCAAAAAAAAAAATGGGTCTTTGGGCTCACACATACCCAGCTCACCAGGAAAAGGTGGAAGGAAGCATGTAAACCGTTACCTCTGAGCTCATAAACCCTGAGCTAGTTACTAATCACCTCTTCCTCACCCTCCCTGATCTACTTTACCATTCTGCTGCTACTCCTTTACTCCTGCCAGCAGGCTGCAGCTCCCCCCTTCCCCAGGCACTCCCCAGGCACCTCCTTTAATCCAGGCTCCTCTAACCCGCTCACCCCCGAACTTTCTCTCAGATCCCTTGCAAGACTCAGGGCCCTGCTTTTCTTTCACTTTCTTATTTATTCCTTTCTCATTTCTTCCCTATTTGCCAGAAGCCAGGTCCTCAGCCCCTCCTGACCCTTCCTGTCCTGCCCGTGAGCCTCAGGAGCTTTTGGAAACGTGAAGCACGGGACAAAGGGCAGCGTCAGGGCTGCGCCTGCACCAGGAGGTCACTTTCCTGATAAGCATGTGTGCTTATTTTGCACATGGTCATACATTTTAAGGCAGGGAGTTTTTATCTGTGACACAGGAGCTCTGCGCCAGGCACCGCACAGCAACAGCATCACCAATGAAACTGCTTCCATTCCTAGGTAGGTGAAATCTCCTTCCCTGGGGAACGAGTGGCAGGTGGGAAGGGAGTGGGGTCTGAGCTGCTGGGTACCCAAGATTGATCAGGGATAGAGAGAGACCCAGAGATTGGATCAGTGCCACTGCCCGGTTCCGTAATCACATGGTTAGGATCACCTCAAAACTGGATCCCACAAATGCCAGGCTTTATCTCACTGGGGGCTTTCTTCTGTGAAAAACAGAAGCACTGGGGGTTATCAGGGGGTTGGGGTGTTTCTCTCTCTCTGTCTGTGCAGGAGATTTTTAGATTTCGTGTGTTCTGAACAGTAAAAAGACAACAGAATCCCGCAGGTTTCTGGTTTAATTTCTGGAAAATGGTCTCCTCTCAATCTCTGGAAGATGCTCTCCTCTCTCAAAAACAGAGAAAAAAGCTGAAACTTGATGATCTCTAAAATTACTCAGATTATTTATAATCGTTAAAAAGGGTGTGTAATTTTTAGTCTTTTTTTCCGTGAAATTTTAATTTGTCCAAGAAAACGATGCCTCAGTGAGACTTCCTGAAGCAATGAAACTGCAGTTGTAATATTCAGCAAATATTTGGACAGAGAAAAGCAGAACTGCAAGGGAAGGCAGCATCCAAAAGAATGTTTTCTGCAACTTTTGCTATGTCCTGCTAAAAATGCCTTTTCTTTAAGTCCAAAGCTTACTTTCCTCTCCAAGTTAACCGCCTCATTTCCAACCTATTACAGAGTGTAATTATTTGGTGAGCTGTTAGTTTTCTCCAAGGGAGAGATCCCTTTTTCCTTTGCGTTGAAAACCAGATGCATTCATACAATGTGAAAGCTGTTATATCACTCAGGAATCACCCAGTGGCTGGGGAAAAAAAAAAAGAAGATGATACTTTCCTAACAACGGCAACAGTATTTTAAAGGGAATAAATTTAAATAATTTGGATAAGCTTTTAAACCCTAATGTCATAATACTGTAAATACCACGACACGTCATTTTAATCTCTTAGTCTATGCATTTGTGTTGGCTACATCAGTATGGAAGTGCTTATAGAAATAAAAACTCTGATCAGGGGAATCCTCTTCAGTGTTTTGCACTTGATACGTGTAGGGCGGTTTAGGTTCCTCTCAATGCATAATTCAGAGTGCAAATAAATGTCTTGTGCTTTACTTGAAAGTACTAGAGAGCTTTGAAAGCCCTTCAAATGTTTTCCTCAGATCACTGAGTAACTTCTGCATTGTTTACCAGTTTTATACTGGTTGAGCACGTACGCAAGTTCTTCATCCAAAGCAGTGTTTGCTGTTGCTAGCCCCTGGGTAGTTTAACCAGAGTAGTCCCTGTAGTTGGTCACCCTTCCCCATCCTGCGCTCCAGCTTTGTCTGCGGCGATGTCAGATTTACCTCATTGTGTGGATAGCTCTTTCTAGCCCAGATCTGGTTTTAGAGCTCAGAATGAAGTTTTCAGATAAAGAAACAAGACTGATTTTCCTTTGTTCCAGTTCTGATTTCCAGTCTGCTGGACTATGGCTGCACTGCTGCAAGCTGCAACATGACATGCCACAAAGATGCCAGGTGTGAAGTTCAGGGTGGGACAACAGGCTGCTATTGCTCCCAAGGATATACAGGAAATGGCATAACGTTCTGTTACGGTAAACTGATTTTACCTACCTACCTTTCTCTAATGTGCTTGCTTGGAAAACTCACTCGAAAGCCCAGCAGGTCAAGGATTAAACTTGATGTCACAACACCTTACACCAACATGCTCTCAAAACCAAAAAGACTTTAGCAGTTGCTGAGAAATTCTCTAGCTAACTCTCAGCCTCGTAATTGAAGGTAACATATTGTGCATCTCAGTTAAGTAAGACCTGTTTTCCAGCTTTCTTTTTCCATGAGAGATGCTATCTCCTTTGATTTAGATTCAGCAATTTCCTCTGTGACTCAGGGCTTCCAAAGCTTGGAGTTGGCAATGACTGCAGCTCTACCTCCCTCACATCTCACACACACACACACACGTAGTCCTAGGCCACTCCTGCTGCTTGGAAGGGAAATATGCCAGAAGTCCTACGGAGAGGTCTACCTCTGGATACCTCTGTCTTCATCCAAAGCAAACCATCTTCTCCTTGCCCTTGCTTTTGAGGTGTTACGAATAGCTCCAGTGCTTACTTCTGCTCTTAGCTATAGCTATGCCCAGCTGCAGGCAGGATGAAATTCGTACGAATCTTGTCAGTTTTCAGTGTTCTGAGATGTAGTTATGAATATTAACCACCTGTTTGGTCAGGTTTTGTGTTTCGTGCATCTTGGGATGTTTATCAGCAACAGGCACTTTGGTTTGGTTTGAGCACGGGTAAGCAGCCCATTCTAAATCTAAATTTAAAGTTTATTAAAAAATTAGCCCAACTCTAAATTCAAAGTTGATAAAAACATGTATTGATCATTTAAAGAATATTCAGTACAGTGAAATATCCATTCACAAATCTTGTGAATCGATTAATCATTAAGAATTATACTGTTTGGATACTCGATCTTTAAAATTTCCAATCTCAGTCCAGGCAAACCAGCTACTGGATTTATTTGTAGTGCTTTGCAGTTAAGTGGCAATGGTCTGAAGCAAGCCTCGTGTGAGGAGACCAACGTTTTCTTTGGTAAAATACCTCAACAAACACCAAAGTCACTTACCCTCCAGCTAAGCAACAGAGCTTGTGTCAGAACTGCTGCCCCTGGAAGAGAGAGGACATCTCTCTAGGCAGCGTGTTACAGGGGGCAGTATTCATGTTGTGCAGTAGTCCTCTAATAGCATAAACAAGTCACCTGAATTGTAGTTGGGCGGGCTCTAAAAAGGATTAGAACTATAAACTAAACCCTATCATCACCGAATCACAGAATGTCTTTGGTTGGAAGAGACCTTCAAGATCACCCAGTCCAACCTTTGACCCAACACCACCAGCTCACCACTATGTCCCTGAGCACCAGGTCCACAGGCCATTTAAATGCCTCCAGGGATGGTGACTCCAGCACTGCCCTGGGCAGCCCATTCCAGTGTTGGATAACCCTTTCAGTCCAGAAATGTTTCCTACTATCCAGCCTAAACCTCCCCTGGCGCAGCTTGCATCCACTCCCTCTGCTCCTGTCACACGTCACCAGGAGGAAGAGGCTGTCCCCCCTCCTCCCTCCAACATAGTTTAGAGCTACAGAAACATAAAGCAAACCCTCAGTTGTTTAATGAAGTAGTAGATGTTGCTGTTCTAGGTGGCAATAGCAGCAGGTGTATCTGCTGGTCTGGAGACAGCTCCCCATTGTTCTTCAGTTCATGATCGTAGGCTTTGGCACGATATTCCAGTCAGCTTCAAAGGAGATCATCAATTATGTCCCAAGAAGGGCATTTTTAAGAACATATGCGGTGTGTCGTGTGTACCTGTTTGCCTTTCTAGTTATTTAGGTAGGTTGTGAGAGCTGTAATTACTGTCAACAGCATAAGTAATTTGCATAGTGTAGAACCAGCGTCGTCACCGTGCTTATCCTGGTAAACAATTCAACCAGAACAGCGCTTGTTTTGCAGCTTTATTCTGGAACAAACAATTCCACGTCTTTCCTCTTGTAAAAATGTTGAACATCAACAACAAAAAAACCCGCTGGCTTTTGGGTTAGTCCTCTTAAGCTGGTATAGCTGGGAAACTGTCCCTTTTTATTTATAGGCACATTCTCGCTGTTTTTTAAAGGTTTACATTTGTTTCTCTACGTTCACTTGCTTGTAACACCTCTTAAATACTTGTAGAAGTTATTTCTTTGCTATCCCCGTCTTTTCAATGTGATACACTTAGACATTTTCCCTCGAGTTTACTGTGCAGCAAAAGGCAATAATGCCCTGTTACATTTATTTCCTAGCACCATTATTGATGAATCATGAATCACTGATGTCAGCATACCTTAGGAATGGGGTTTGTTAGTTTTTACTTTGCTCCCCTTGCCAGCTGGCTAAGTGACTGCAGAGAGCTCAAGATTATTGGATTTGCTGTGTGTAGATAAAGACATATAGATATGAATTTAATTTCCTGGTGTCAGAGTCATGGCTTTTAAAATAATTATCCTCTTACAATCTTTCCCACAAGATTTCAACCACTTTAAATTAGGTCATGGTTTGGACTTTCCAAAGGCATACTTTGGCCAGTCTAACAAAAAATAAAAAAAGCAAACAACAATCCTCTTCATAACCCTTTTTGTCTTCAGCAAGAATCTGTGCAGGAATGCACAGTCGGGAGAATAACCGATTGTAGGGTCTGGCCTCTTTTATGTATTGGAATTCTACCTTACAATAGCAATATATTCCTTCTGTACAGCATCTTCCAGAAAGACATAAACGAGTCACCTTGTCGAGCTTTACACCTCTGAGGTACAAAATACTATCCCATTCTTCTTACTACTTCTTTTATATTTATACACCTTGCTTTATGTAGTATAAAATGAGGGAGAATGGCCTCTGAAAATACAACTCTTTGCCTTTTAGGACTCTGTTCTTGGGCAGATGTGTATTCTGAATGGAATGCACGAGGCTTTAGCTTCACATTATCATGCACCTAATTGAAGTAGCACAGCTAGAGCACTTGGCATAGAAGTAAATATATATCCAGATAATCCTGATTCATAGACAAGTTAACTTCCTCTTGGGCAAAAAAATGCTATGGATTCTTTAGAGATAAATAACGTATAGTTGTCACTTCTGTAAACCCATTTCTGTGTATAAAAAGAGTCGGTCATGTAAATGAGGTGTCGCTCATAACCCCAGCTTTCTTCCAAAAGAAAATTAAAGGAAACAAACAGAATTTCAGATCCTTTCGAGGGGATTGGTGTGGAAGTAAAACTTGATAGAAGGCAGTATTTTATTTTTAAAACAGAGGGAAAAATGAGTTGGCATCACTGATGCTTTCCTAAGCATCTCTGCTGTTTCAATACTGGCTGCTTCTTGATTGCTGACTGCCAATTTGCTGCTTTGCTGGCACACTGCAGGAAATTAAAGTAAACAGTGTGATCACAGTGTTTACTTTAACTTTCTAAAATATGGAAGGAAAATGAAGCGGTGATGTTTGTTCCAGGAGGGTAGACAGGCAAGCAGGAAAAGTCTGAACACAATATCCTTCCCAGATAGCCCTGCACAATATTCCCTTGTAAATGTCACTTGCAAATGATACTGCAAAATTAATCAGTCTTACTTGTAAAATAGTTACAGCTCTTCCAGAAATAGTGAGCAAGGATTTGGGCTATCGCAGAATCTTGGTCTTGAAGCAAGGCACTAACTCTCTTTCTGAAGTTCCATACAGGAAGATTTATCATTTTCCAGAGGCAAAAAAATACATCAGTGCAATGTGGTATTTTATATCAAAATGCAGAATCCCTGCTAGAACACAGGGCAATTTCTGTAGACTCAGATGAATCCAACCGAAAGCCGACTCGGTATCTGAACACACACACGTTTATTTTCTTGTTTTACTGAGGGTCATACGACTCACTCTCTGCCTTTTACCAGCTTTCCTGTGAGACATCACAGGAGCTTTCCTGTGAGACATCAGCTCCTTGCTGTAAGGTGATGTTGCTGTGTCCCACTGTTGACTTTTATTGTAGTCACTGAATTTGTTTCCCTTCACTGGTGTCACCCTTGCCGTTCTGCATCACCTAGGAAGTGTAGAAATTTGAGGGAATTTTTACCTTTCAAATGAAGATGACCCTGTAAAAGCACTGTGTATAATCATTTCATTCTATCCAGAAGTGTCCATCAGTAGAAAATGTTCTAATCCAAATGCTGGTTCACCAGAGAGTAGTTGCTGTGGGGGTTTTTCCGTTATCAGCAGGCATACATCGCTGGATGTCACTTCTGTGTTTACCAAATAGTATGAAATCACTGATATGGAAGATCCAATCCACACACTCCCTAAATTCATTTCCCTGCTATCAGTTACCACAAGCTATAAAAAGGCAAACTGCAGCTGCTCTAGCATAGCACAGCAGGAGGAAGATACGCCTTAGCCAAACACACAACCAGGCTCAACACAGTGGGTGACAGCCTGGAAAACTGGGGGGGTGCTACCACCACCACCACCTCCCAGCCCTTTTCATAGAATCATAGAATGTTTGAGGCTAGAAGGGATGTCTAGGGGTCATCTGGTCCAACCTCCCTACACAAGGATGGACATCTCTACCTAGGGCAGGTTGCTCAGAGCCCCATCGAACCTGACCTTGAATGACATCTCCCAGTCTCTGCTGCTTCACCTCCAGCTTCTGCTGGGTTTTTGACATGCTTTCAGGGTGGAGTGTGGTGAAAGCAGAGCACAGCCTGGGTGAAAGGCCGGAAGGCATCTTCATATTCAGAATTCCTACTCCAAGTTTAGGTTTCTGGCTTTTTAGTGAGCTCAAGAAGTCTTAGGAGGCACCATCCTGTCGGTTGCAAATGTAGGCATTGTATTTAATTAAGACTGTCTCCAAGACTCCTCTCCAGAGGCTAGAAATCCTTTCTTCCCTTCTTTTCTTCCTTCTTTTCTTCCCTTCATGTCATCAGTCATAGCTGTAGCTGAATATTTTTCACCTTTTCTTGAAGTGTAGAAGTGATGAACTGCTGAGCTGCACCATCTCATCCAGCTGAGGTATCTTGATCCCACATTCTGGATTAAACCTGTAGGGGATCATGGCACTGAAAAATCTGGACCAATTAGCAAGGAGGATTTGATATTCTGGTTCATGACAGTCCAAAGGCTCTGGCCTTTTCATGTGCAAGATCTTACACTTTCCTGGGAGTCTGGGCAAGTTTGGTGGCTGTGATGTATGTAGACTGCTGGGGACTAACCAGCTGTTCCATGCTTGCCTTCCAGTTGCAAAGGATGGAACTGTGTTTATGTTCCTGAAAAAAACCCAACCCCATACCCTTGACTAACATCGCTCGTTAAAACTGGTTTTGTGGCGTTGACTTTGTTAGAACTGAAATTGTTTGTTGTGACTGCTACTGAAAGTGTGGTTTAGGTGTAGATTTAAGGGTAGGTTGGGGATCTGAAGGGGGCGAGCACGTTACAGCAGCACGTGGTGATTGATGCATGAGGATGTTAGCTGGGAAACAGCACGGGATGGTTGAAGTAACAACAGAATCCTGCTGAAAAGCCCATGGTAGGCTCATTATATTCACAGATTTGAGAAAATAAATAAATAAAAGAGGAGAGAAAAAAAAAAAAAAAGGCAAATCTATCTTCTTTCCATATATTTTGTTTACATCTTCTTGAAATGATACTTTGAGCATGACTACAACACACTAATGCCTTTTTTTAATGGGCCAGGAAGAAGCAAAACTTCTCCTTGTTACATCTTTAATCATATCCAGTCTCTTTCTTAAAAGAGTTCTGTGTGCATCTCAAAAGAGTTTTAAAGCTGTCTGTAGATGATGTGGCAGAAAAGAGTTGTCTCTCTCAAAAATGTCCCCAAACTTTCATGCTGATCAGCAGCACGTGGGTGGTTTCTTAGTTGTTTAATTCAAACTGTGTTTTAACCCTTGCCAAATCACTGTAATTTCCTTTCTTGAGAAAAAAAGTTGGGGTTTATCCTGCTTTATGGTACTAAGAATCAATACGTTGCGTGTTTAGAGGATGTGGGAAAAATCATTTAAGGAGCTTTAAACTTATTATCTGAGTCTGCTTGCTTTGTGTCTATCAGAGATGGGATTTGCTTCCTGCAGCTGAAGCAGTCCCCAAAGGTCCAGCAGTAACAATATATTCTTCTCACTCGAATAAAAAGGATGGAAGGTTTGGCCAGAACAAGTATACTCATACACGTGAATTAAATGCACACGACTGCGTCTGCAGGGACCTCTCTGTAAGTAGGCAGGAGAATAAAAAGCAACCTCTTCGATGACAAAAACGATGTAAAGCAATCTTAAAATTGTCCATTTTGCTCATTTTTTGGCTGTATAGTTGAAATTAGCTGGAATTAGTTGAAATCCTGGGAACACCGGGATTTATTGGAAAGAAATTTCCTCCATAAAATCCACTTCCACGAGACATCTTCTGTAGCTAGGTTTGCACGCAGTAGAGCCTGCTACCACTATTGGATTCTCCAGCTGCCTTTGGGCTATGAAGTTGGTGTTACCCAGGTAACGAGGAGAGTATCATAAGGAATTCCACACGGACAGTGATGTCATCTCTGCCCAGCAGCATGGATTTATATATAATATCCCACCACTCTGGCATACTCATTTTACTTTCATCCCTGTTCAATAACTCAGAGAGTTCCATAGTAGAAAATTGTTGTCCTTAGGATTAGTTTGGGGGTTGTTTTTACTTTCTTTTCCGTGTGGGTTTTTTTTTTTGTTGGTTGGTTTGTTTGTGTTTTTGTTTTCCTATTCCAGAATAAACTGGACAGGAGTGGCGAAGTTGTCTGTACCCTCATTTGAAACGTGTAATTTATCTAGGACGATGTGCTGGTGCACAATTTTTCTGTGTATGACTGTGAAAAATTGCCAACTGAGCTGCTGGCAGCCAGAATATCAACCCCTGCTCAGCCCTGTGTGTACGAAAGAGTTTAAGAAGGTAATTGACACTTTGGGCCTCTGTGTGCCAAAGAAAGAGATAATGACGTTCTCCAAGAAGATTAAAATCTAACCAAACATTGTGCTCTAAATATAGAGCACAAAGCCAGGTGATTGTGAAAATGCTGCTTGGCTGCAGGAGGAGGAGGAGGGGGCTGAGGGACCGCAATTTTGCACTGTGTATTTTTCAGGTACACAGATTTAATTTAGAGATTATTACTTGAAAATGAAATTTACAGTATGTGTGTTTTTCAGCGATAAGGAATTGATTTTGTGACCTTGGTACACACTAATTGAAATATCTGGCACTGCGTTTTGTTGAGGTTAAAGGAAGCCATATATGCCTGGAACCGCATTCTTCTTTCACCTTGAACTGCACACTTAATCACAACCACAATCACTGGCAGGAAGGAAGCTGCTGTTTTGCTGTGGTACAAGGAAGCTGAATAATCTCTGTTCATTGTCTAATGGATAGGTTGTTGCGTGATTACTTCGGGCTAAGTTTAAGAGATTCATGATAACTTTTAAAATGGAGGCTTCTGGTGGAATTAATGTGCAATGAGGGATGCACCAGGGGATGGAGCTTCACCTGCTGCTGCAGGGTAGGGCTGAGGTGTCTTCTGCTTTGGGCTGCTCATCTAGGGCTGAGACAGCTCTGTCCTCTGTGTATTTTGCTGCTGTGCCAGGAGGTGACCTGGACAGGCTGGAGAGCTGGGCAGGGAGAGATTTAATGAACTACAACCAGGGCAAGTGCAGAGTCTGCAGCTGGGAAAGAACACCCCCAGGGACCAGAGTAGGTTGGGGACTGAGCCGTTCGGAAGCAGCGTAGGAGAAAGGGAGCTGGGGGTCCTGGTGGGCAGCAGGGTGGCCATGAGCCGGCAATGGGCCCTTGTGGCCAGGAAGGCCAAGGGCAGCCTGGGGTGGATCAGAAGGGGGGTGGTTAGGAGATGGAGGGAGGTTCTCCTACCCTTCTGCTCTGCCCTGCTGAGGCCACATCTGGGATATTGTGTCCAGTTCTGGAAGGACAGGGAACTGCTGAAAGAGTCCAGCACAGAGCCATGGAGATGATGGAGGGAGTGGAACAGCTCCCTGCTGAGGAAAGGCTGAGG